>WAAB01001661.1:64719-141760 GCA_013389865.1 Piaya cayana | reverse complement strand
GCTGGGGGTGTTTATCCTGGAGGAGGCTGAGAGGAGACCTTATTGCCCTCTACAACTACCTAAAGGGAGGTTGTAGAGAGGAGGGAGCTGGCCTCTTCTCCCAAGTGACAGGGGACAGGACAAAAGGGAATGGCCTCAAGCTCTGCAGGGGAGGTTCAGGCTTGACATAAGTTAAAAAATCTTCACAGAAAGGGTCATTAGGCAATGGAACAGTCTGCCCAGGGAGGTGGTTGATTCGCCTTCCCTGGAGGTGTTTAAGGCGTGGGTGGACGAGGTACTGAGGGGCATGGTTTAGAGACTGGTAGGAATGGTTGGACTTGATGATCCAGTGGGTCTCTTCCAACCTACTGATTCCATGATTCTGGTAAGGCAAAACATTCATGTCTGAGTTAACCAGGCATGTGAGCCAAAGGCTCTTGTGCTTCTCAACACAGTGTGAGACCTTCCCGTAGGCATCCACAAAAAAATTGTCTTGTTTTCGGAAATGGCTTCTTTGAATTCAACTGTAACTGTATCACCTACAGAAACTTGATGGTAGCTTGGTTATCATGGCTGACTTATTCTCCCTTCTTTCCTTGTTTATCAACTGTCTTTACATATAATTTGTCTAATGGCTCATATTACATGTCTAGGGTATGCCTGTATTGTCTCTCATGGAGAGCTATGAGTGCACCTGGAAAGTGTAGCGAGAAGGGTGCAGGTAGCAGGAACACACACTGCCTTTCATCAGCACTTACTGACCTGAGTTAATGATGCTGCTCCCTCTCAGCCTAGAGCTGGCTTGGACCTCAAAGGTGCAGAGTGTGGAAGAGCTTGTTTGCTTCAGCCTACAAAGTCCTGTGAAGGTCACAAACCCTGAGGCAGGGACTATCTCTATCTGGGGCTTTTAGGTGCTGTAAAGGAATGTATAACAAATAAAAACAGTGGAATAAAAATAGAAGCTAGTGAATGATTTCTTTGTTGTTGTTGTGGGGAACTGATGCTTACATAGATAAAGATGCAAAGCTCATGATCTGTTTTCAAGTAACAAAAACTATTTATTCAATATTTGCTCAAAGTTTCAAATTTTGCTCAATAAATGAGAACTTCACTTCAAATAGATAAAATAATAACATAATTAAAAATGGGAAGGAAATATTTATTAGATAGTTTCTGCTTTTAGGCAGGTTCTTGTGACATATTTTCAACTAGAACAAATTTCTAACAAAGGTTGCTGTTTGTTAATAACTGTGGAGTGGTAAGTGAGGCAAGGACTAGGCATGAACAAAAAAGGCCTTTATTTTCACAGAGAAAATTTTGGACCGTTTTCAGTTTTACATACCTCCTATGTCCGTAAGGGTGGGGTTTTTTTTAATAGTGAAAAGTCAGTTTTCCAAAGATAAGACATACATTTTAGAAATTTAAAAAAAAAACCCCACTTATGAGAGTAGTCTGCCACTGAAGAACAGTTTCGCAGCAAACATCTGACCAGCCTGAACAAGGACCCTGCTTTTCAAGGGAAATTCTTTCTATTTTCAGCACATATTGCTATTTCTTTCTACTTTGCCCACTGGCATCAACAAGAATCATATTCTCACTGGTGCCTGGGAGCCTGGCTTTACTACTCCCCAAGCTGTCAAGACCCAGGGGCTCTTAGAGTAACTTGAACATTGCAGCATTGCATTAAAATGGCAGCCCTTTTTCATTGCTGAGAAAGAAAAATTTGCTTCCTAATCTAAGTATTGTAGCAGTAAAATAATATGTTCCACAAGGCTTCAGAATTATATTCTGCTAAATAGAGCACCATGAGATTATTCCCTCTAGGATAATGTTACTCTTCAATGATTTGGGAGACCTGTGTTTATCCCTTGTAGAATATTACTCATCTCTCTCCCCTGTTATCTTTATGAAGTACCCACCTCCTATTGAAAAATACAATTTTACAGCTGCTCACTGATTTAGCCAGCCAAATCAGGGGTTCCAAGTGAATTGCAGGCCAAATGTAACGGTCTGTTCTGTTTTGTGATGTTTTGCATGAAAAGAACTAGGAAGATTAGCTGAGGCTGTAAAGCCTGGATATGGTAGGTAGACTTGTTGGTGTTCATGTCATTAATTTGATACAAAGTGGAAGCAAATGAAAAATAAGGAAAATGGGTGGATATAGTAACTAGAGCAAACAGATTAGTCAGTCAGAATGATTAGTCGGTTGCTAGTTTTCTGCTTCCTGCTTTGTTCATGTTGATTTTTAGGGTGTAAATGACAGCAATATTTGGTCCAGTTTGGGAAGGTTGGGCTTAGGTTGTTTTCAGGCTTCTCTATGTGCGGAAGTGAAAAAAGAGTGTGAATTGCTGCAGCCACTTTTTATTTTGGAAAATAAAACTGCAGAATTCTTGGATACTGAGGGGTGGGGGGGGAATTATTCCACGTATTCCATTTATAAACTTGCCACTAATAGCTTCCTACATCAAAAGGCTAGGTTAAAGAACAAGGTGAAAAATCTCACAGCTGAGATATTAAATTCCAATTCTATTTCAGTTGCTAACTGGAAATGAAAACAAAACCTGCTCAGAAAACTTCTTAAAAAATGTATTCACTTATAATATGACAAACAAGTTTTCAAAGTAATAGGTGACTGGACTTAATTGATAGGAAGGCCTGGCAAATGCCTTAGGAAGGAAAAGTTTTAAAGAGCCTCAGAATGCCTGGGAGCTGGATTTGTTGACCAAAATGTTGAAAATATTTCTCACAGTGACTTGCACCCTTGGATTCTTGAGTCAAGTTATCCTACTCTTTGGGAGAAAGTAAAATTTATGTTTTCAAACAAGCAGTAGGTTGCATGATCGATGTATTAAAAAAAAAAGTTTCCTAGGAGTTGTTGAAAAAACAGTCATACGCAGTTCTTTTTTTTCGCTGCCAAGTCATGCATAACATACAGTAAAGGGGAAGTAAATTCTATGCCCCCCAAAAGCAGAGTGACTTGTTATGGCATACTGCTTTTGGGATAGTGGGTTTTAGGATCAATTATTCGCGTTAATAATTAAAAAGGAATTTAAGATGTCTACAATTTAACTTAGATTTAGCCAGGCTTTTGTGGCTAACAATGTGGGTATTCAAAGCACATAGAACAAAAGTATTCATGCCCTATTATATGAGAACTAACTTTGCTTTGCACAGAAGTTTCCAAATATAAAACACATTAGGAAAAATATATCATTTTATAACCTATTTATGACAATGTCAGAAAGTTTCATAATGAAAAGGAAATGAGGAGGAAAAAAGCACAAAATACAGAAGAATGAGCCAGGATCTGATCTTGCTGGTAAATACCTAGAGTGTTATAACTGATTTAGTATAACTGAGATTAGAAACTCTACCATGTAATGCAATAAATTGTCCCAGGAGATGAGAAATAGAATTCCAACTCATTCCATGATGATCATGTGATAACTGTTGAGCTGTGCAAGAAGTTTGGTAAGCATTATGCAATGAACAGCCATGCAAAAAGAAATCTTTAGTGCAGCTGAAACTTGATGAGGAAGATTGAATTAAATGAAATATCTTTACATCTGAGTAGGATGCAATAGACACAATCTCTTTTCCAAACAGCTCCAGGATGCTGAATAATGCCGATGGGATGTAAAGATACTGAACATGAAAGAAAGATTTCTTCATTCTTTTTATGGAACATGAAGAATAACCAAGTTAGTAATTTAATTTTGTATTATCTTAAGTCAATGGGTTAATTTCTTTTGAGACAATCATTGGCACTGAAAAACAGTCTATGTGAGTCTGAGTTGCGTGGTAGGAGGAGAGAGGGTTATTAACATTTAAATAGATTTATCTGAGCACTAAAATGGATATGCTAAATAAATGGCTGTGCCAGGGAAAATGATTCCAGGAGTGAGCTATGAAGACAAAGGATCACCTGATGAAGATAATGAGAGTAAGCTTTCAAAACCAATCAGAAATTATGGAAGGAACTTCATGCACTATTTTAGGTAAATGGTGGAGCATCATTAACTGTATGGCAGAAAAGAGCAATAATTGTAGATGTCAAAAAAGACCCCCAATTAGGAAAAAATGCAGGAAGGGGGTATTCTAACAAGCTTTAAAAAAATCTCAGGAGTGGTGACAAAATGGGAAGAATATGTTTTCAGTTATTTTGCTGAGGTCTGCAGACTTGCTGCACCAGCTAAAGTTTCTCACATCTGCACAAATTTTGCTGCAATCATGTCCCTGAGCAGAGAAACTGAGAAGAGCCTGTAAAGAGACAGAGATGAAGAAAAATAATGTTTGCTGATATCCTGAGGAAGGTAGAGCATGTACATCCAGTGGCTGTGGGTCAGCTACCCTCTGTGGTTACCCTTCTACAAAGTAGCAGATACAGCTGTGGGAAGTGAGGCAAGACACCAGAGTCCCCTGAGACCCGGAGAGCACACACAGTTCTGCCATGCTGAGAGCCAGGAGCAACAGCCCAGGGTACTTCCACCAGCAGGTGTTTCACCACAGCAGGAGGACACAGATGCACCAGTAAATTTGCATTTGGGTACCTTCCCATCATAGAAAAGCCCTCTAGATGGCTAGCACCATGTTATCTAAAGAAAGACACACTGAAGTAAAAGTTTCCAAAGGTGTATCTACAATAAAGACCTATGAACATAAATAGTACGGACCTATGAATATAAATAGCATAAGCAACATGATAAAGAAAGTAAATCTGGGAGCTTCAGGGCCAGGTTTAAAGTAGAAATAAAGGGAAGGAAGCATGTCCAATGAAGAGAGATGAGGCAGTTATTCCAGTAGAGGTGGAAAGCTGCCAAGCTGAGATTTGCCACAATAAGCACTGGAAGTCTTCAAATGAAAAGGCCTGGGAAGCATTGCAATTACTTCGCCTTGGTTCATCTCACATGCTGCACATTTTAGAAAGCTAAATGCCTATCACGTGTTTCTTGAATAGCATCCCACGTCACAGAGTTCCAGAACTGTTTCTAACAAGGAAGCTCAGAAATGGGCTCATCTGCTTACTAAATTGTCAATTCTGTTTGATTAAAAAAAAAAAGCCACCCCCTCCTCAAAAAACTACCTTCTACATTCACAACATCCAAAGGGCTTATATCTTGTTCATAAGATACTCTGTACATTCTCAACAATTCAAAAATAAAGTCCTTGGCAGTAAATCTAATTTCAGTTTTGTGAAGGTCAACATTTCAAGGACAATTTTTATGAGTATTTTTGGGGCAATTATTAGTATTAATATTTTTCCTTGGTGATTTTTATATTTCATTTTAAATAACATACTAACTGCAATATTAAACATTTAGCAATAACAACTAACATAAGTAGTGTAAAGGTACTTAGATAAAACAGTTGCACAGATTACATTCTATATGGCAGATTTTAATACTCAGTTAGAACATCCTATAAAGAGAGCTCCCTACGAGCTATTTCTTTATTAAAAATTACCCAGAAAATTGCTCAGAAAATAGTAGACGGATTTTTTTTCCTTTTTAGTTGACCATATAGCACTCAATTATAATTTATATTCAGACACTTAGACTAGGAAAGCTATTCTTCAGTCTTATAAAACTGCCTTTCTTTTTTGGAAGATGTTGTTTTGTCAACAGAAGACTACTTGAATGCTTCTGCTGGGGATGAGAAGGACTAACACACGTTGTTCAATTGTACCCTGCAAAGCTCTGATGTAATAATTTAAATGTTTCCTTTCTTGAACAATGAATATATTAAGCTATCATCTACTCTAGTGATAATTAACAGAAGACTTCAAAAATATTTCTAACTAAGCAGTAATTAAGAGGAAAGAGTTTAAGGGGCAATTGTGATTGCGTAGCTAGACTGCCACACAAGCTCCATCTGTTTCCTTAGGAATCACACCCAAATGGAGGACTAGCTTTGAGTACATTTTTGAACAGGTCATAGACATTCTGCAGATTGCCACCATTTCAGGCAATACCTTGCTAAAAACCAAATAAATCTCAGAACTGAATTATTGTGCTGTATCATATTCTTACTGATCTTTAGGAAAAGCTGAAGGACCTAGGTATTTCAGTATTAGTCACCTATCATTATTAGATCATTCTGATATTATCTGGTGTCTTTCTGGCTTTGGCTATCCTAAACAACATTGGTTTTCCTCATTTTTTATTTTGCAGAATCATGACCACACAAAAAAATATTGGTCATCACGTGCAGTTATCTGGAACATCAATATGTATTTGCCCTACTCATTATGTTATGAAAAGATTCATAAATGGAGACAAAAAAAATCTTGGTTCCTGACAGGTATTTGGTCAACAGATCACTGTTTGTATACAATAACCTATGAGCTAATTTCTAGATAATCTTTACTTTTTTAAGTAGGTGGAAAAAGAAGAACTGACAGGATTTGCAGTAGGAAGAATGCTAACCAGTCATTTTGTTACAGATGTCAAACACAGAACTGCTTCTAGGTTACTTACAGCATAAAGACTGCAGTTATGGATTTAAAGTATTACTATACTTACAACTAGGAGCTGTTTGACTATGATCTACGTCAAAGAAAAATGCCATTCTTTGGCTTTCCATTTACAGAAAGGTTTAATTATATTTGCAAGGTTCAGACATTTTTAGAAGCAGAAAACATTTCCAGCTATGCTCTTGAATTCTTGGCTGTGCTGCAGCTGTTTACACAACTCTGCTCTTGCATATCCACAAGCCAATATAGCTGATTGTGGAGGGACTGTCTGTGTGGCCAGTACTGGTGTAGGGCTAACCTTCTAAATAGGTGGGATTTGCGCTTTTTTTTTTTTTATGCGTAGGCATAAGGTCATGGTATACCTGTTGAGCAAAGAAAACAAAATTAGTAGACAACAAACAGCACTCATCAGGCCTAGATACACAGAGTCACTTAAGAGCTGCCAAGAATAGAGAACAATCATTTTCCTCAATTTGTGTTACTAATTATTTATTTTGTGAAACAGCTGATACATGAAAATAAAACTTCATTATTTAGATGCACTGATAACTGTCTTTTCCCTTTGTAGCATGACATAAAATACGTCTAGCAGTTGTGTTGATTCTTGCAGGAATCAGAAGTCATTTTACTCCTCCTGGAAGAAGTGGCACATAGAATTAAGTTTTTACAGTTGATGAGCCATACACAGAACCAGTGCTTGTATGGCTTGCTTCACGTCACACCCAGGCACCAAGATGTTACTTTTAAATGTCAATAATGTTCTGAAAGCAATCTAGGTTAATTCCTGAGAATGAGCTAAAGCTTTATTCTTGTGGTTTAAAGTTCTAGAAACTGTTGTAACCGGTTGAGCAGACTAGAGAGTGATGTGGTTTTGTGGTTTCCTTAGTTGTACCAGAAACTAACCAAAATACCCACTGGTCTTTTTGCTGTGTCATTCTCTTCATAACTTTTCTTGAATCATTACTACACATGACAATATGAAAAGGGAGCCTCTTAGACACTCTAATTCTTTTGTTGTTTCTGCTTTCATTATATTAAATTTCTCTTTTACACTGGACTTAAAGCTTGCACTGCATGGACAGCTCTAATGTCATTATTGAGTCAATCCAAAGTGCACTACAGAATGATAAGGCATTAAAGATTAATCTCAGTGGACAGTGTGACAAGATAAAAGCATTCCACTCTTACCCTTATGCCATCTTGGTTTGAATTCAATGGTGACTATGTCTCTTTGTGGCATCTTCCTCATGCAAAAAGGGCATCTAAAATAAAAGAAAGGGAACTAAGTAAATTTTGTTCCTGAAAATAATTTTAGTAGAACATATATTTCCAGTTCTATGTATCAAAATAAGCAAGTAAATTGTGGTTGAATTGGAAATAATTTAAATGTTCAAAATACTCTTGCTTGATGAGAGGGTAGTCTGGGAAAGCATGACTAAAGGCTTGCCCTGGTTTAGTCCTCCCCAAGTATTTGCTGCTAGCAGTGGGATTATAGGCTAGCACTATATTAGCTGAACTAATGTGGCTTCTGCAGAGATTAAAGAGAACTTTAATGTTAAGCTGAAGTAAATAAAGAGTCATGAAGGGGAGTCTGAAGTAAATGCAACACAAATACATTTTGTGGCATGAAAGACAAAAACCTTAATAGCAAAATTTAACAAGATCTGTGAGCAAAGAAAATTATCTCTGACTTAACTTTAGGTGAAGCAAAAAAAGAAAATATTACAAAAATGCCAAAAGGCTGACTTCATAGCAAGTGGCAAAGAAAACTTCCCAACAGAAAAAACCTTGTTGTGTCTAAGGTACAAGATCATACCCAGGAAGTTTATCATACATAATTTTTCCTATAACAGGAAGAAAAGCAAATGAATAAAGCCAGAGTGGGCTTAATTCTTTTGAAGGAATCTTCCGATGAGAGATGCAGAATGTGCTATGGGATCATGCAAAACATCAGGTGCAACAGGCTCCAGCTGATCAGTTCACCTCAGTGACAAAACACTTTTCCCACAGAGTCCCTTCTGTACACAGTAGACATGAAAGTTCTAGAAAGAAGAGATGCTGAATAAGAGGTAATTAATTTCCAAGATCCACTTAGGGGGAAAGATTTTTACTTGTCCTTACTAAATTCTTATAGTCATGTTGTTGAAACGTTGCCTTCCATATTTTAAAGCAAGATTCAATAAAGGGGTTCTCTGTCATTGCAACCTCAGGGAATAATCACTGTTGCTCTTGTACAGATCTGCCTGTTTGAAGATGTTCTGCTGGAGGTTGGCTGTGAAGCCATTTGAAGATTACCCAGCTCTCAGCAAGGAGCTGAGGCCCTCACAGTGCCAGGCCAAAGGCTGGCTGTACTTTGTCTTCCAACTAACAATGCCCAGGCAGTGAAAATAAGAAGCAGAAGGCAACTTGACCTGAACACAAAGGAATGAGAAACAGAGCAGAGCCAGCAGCAGTTGGAAGGGCTTGGTGGGACAGGATGCAGGCAGGGGCATCTTACAGGATATGAATGAAGGAATAATACTAATAGAACCAGCAGCAGAATGTAGCAAGTAAAGATGCCTCACTCCCCAAACTGCACTGTAGGACCCAGCAGATGAGTGTTGAGGTTTACAGATACTCTGCAAACACCTGTGAAATGCACTGTCAAAGCAGGTGGTTCAAGGTGATAAAAATAGCCTTCTCTGGTTTTCTCTTGCTCTTTGAACTTAACTAGCAAAGGCTTAAGAAAGTAGATCTTAAGGTCTGGTATTGCTGATGACCCCTTGCATGTGTGTAAACCATAACTATACTTCCATATGGTTAAAATCCGTTTTTATCCAGCAGATTTTCTTTTTGTGAATGCAGGAAGTTTCATGCAAATGTTATACTTCATGTGCATATTAAAATGGAAGTAAAATTGATTAACAGTAAGTTAATAATAATAATTATAAATTAAGTCAAGCACTTAAAAATTAGAAGCAGTCAAAATCAGAGTTGTCTAAGCAGCATTAATGTGTTCTATTTTAATATTACCATGATCATAATTTAATTTTTAATTGCAGGATCATATATTTAATTTAATATTTAATTTACTTAGGATGGATCAAGGCATGAAAAAATATTGTTTGTGAACACTGTCATCAACCATGTACATACTAAATCCATGAATATGGTGTGCAAAACGAGCCTGGATTATACACACTAAAACCTAAGATTATGAATTCAGTTTAGTGGGACACTGCATCTTTCCTCAGGTGTCAGAATCTAGTCTTAGATACATACAAAATTTCTTATTATGACAAGTTATTCTGGGGTAAGAAACTAGCAGTACAACTTTTTGCTATGCTATCCAAAGGGATTTGTTAGAGCATCTCCTGCGACTGTGAAATATCTTGTTTTGAAAGTTTCTGTTTTGAAAGTTCTTGTTTTACTTCTTTTACTTTCTAGTATTTCCATAACTCAGATACCAGTAGTATGATCTAACTTTGGTTCAATTTAAATTTTGTAACAGCAATAGTACTCTTCTGTCCCAGTACTGTCTCCTAAATGGCCAACATCTTGGACAGAGCTGGATGCTGCCATATCCTTCCTAAAACAGCAACCTCTTTGAATAATGGAGGCCTAGCAAGTTGGTACCACTTCCATGGTTAACACAAGAGCTCCATGAAAAAAATTACACCCCTGTCCCGGCCCCCCAATATTTGTGCATAACAGCTGAGGCAGAGCCCTGGTGTGCACTCTGAAGAGCAGATGATTTGCACTTCAGCAGCCTGGACCAGGACCTGCACAAAAGGCATCAGCCTGCGTACACTCGTCCACATAGACCCTCTGTGGTTCCAGCAGGGATACTGACATGTCCTAGCTTTTTTGAAACTGTATACAATACAAACTATGGATTTGGGTTGTTGTTTTGGGTTTGTTTTTTTTCTCCTTAGGAGGTTTCTAGCTCTTCTTTAGAAAATGAAACAAACAGCACCATTTCTGCAGCTGGGGTGTTCTTCCAGTAATATATGAAAACATTTTTTTTCTCATGCTGAATTCCTGACATTGAAACATCAGCTCCCTTTAACCTCAGTTAATTTATATTTAAAGTCTTGTTTTGCTTTTTCAGCCTTTTAAAGCTTTCATTTAAAGGTTTACCTACTTCTCCACATTATGTCAGTAAACCAGGACAGTTTATTTGTATTTGTAAAAAATCCCGAGGCAGCTTTAGTACATGAACAACAAATAAAACATGTTTCATAAATGAATAGCATCTTTTATGAAGTTAATGAGAGTTTGTACTTCTCTGTGCAACAGCAAAATTTGAGTGACTCACAGAGTAAACATTTTCCATTACCTTTTTTACATATGTATTTATCCTTTATTTATTATTTTAAACTAGCTCCTTTGTAACTTAGGTTAATAGACTTTTATTTGTAAAATTAAGTTACTGCAATTTCAGTTTTTAACCCTTTCAAGCAGCTTTCTCAACCCTGACAATCTAAAAAGCTTAGCTTTTTTAAACGTTTGCTCTTTCATCCACTCAAACAGTTTTTAGAAGCTTGTTTCAGCCCCATCTCTGGCTTCACCTCCTTTCAGTAATGTCTGGATTTTTGTAACTGCCTGTTTCCACCCCAGGTGGATCTCCATGTGCCAAGCCTGGTTCAGGTGTGTGGGGTTAATTGGCCATGCAGGTGTACTCACTTGGGAGTCACCCACTGTTCCGACTCAGCAAGCTTGCAGTAAGGTCAAACAAACCAGTTCAAAGGGAAAATATATTTCAGAAGTGTCCATTAGAGAAGTATATTTGGGTTGCAAAAATGAGTTATTCAAGTGCCACTTCTGAGTCACTACATGAAGATTTTGTCATCTGACTGTGTTTGTTCAAGTGATGAAGTGCTCTGTAGTACTATATCTGCTTGAACAAATTTAATTTCATTCCAGTTGTGAATATTTCTGTCAATTTGGTGGCAGGTGTTTCAGACTGGCCACTATGAAACAAAATAACTATAACTAAAATTCCGACTTCAACTGGACCAGGAATTTGCAAATGGAAGGTATTGTCTGCTTTAGAGAGTTAGGCCAGGAGAAAATTGGGTATTGCTCTTTCCATCTTACTTGCGTGGTCCTTCGTTCTGCACTTCATATCCTAAATCTTAAAGATAAGGGAAAAAAATCTTGTTTGAAGCCAAACAAAGCCATGTACATACAGATCTCTGTTCATTGTCCTTTGTTTACTTTCTTTTCCTTGGTAAAACAAGTAGAAAAGGAGCAGAAGTATTCTCAAGTCAGGAGGTAGCATTACCAAATCAGAAGAATAATTTACTGTTTTGCTTTGTGTGTGTCTAATGCCTGGCACACATGGAGTGAAGCAAAGAATCCTTTTCGTCTTTCACACAGGGGTCAGACATGCCAATACATGTTAAGGAGTTGTAAAGTACATGCTGTAAAAGGATAAACAGCAAATAAAAAAGCAGGTAAACTTGCTTGTTTGGTATGTGTGAGGATAGCATAAACACACCACTGCTCACAGTAGATGTGCTTTAACTCTGCTTATTTCCATTTGTTTTCAACTAGATCACTTTGTGTAGACATGGCTGAAAACACTAGAGTTGTTAAACAGTATTATTCAAATACTCTCTCCATATCCAAACACCTGAAAAGGTATTTAGAACATTGTGTATTTCTGTTTCCTAGAACTATTCCTGGAGTCCAATTTATTTGCAGAAGTTCAAAGAGTAGCAAAATAATAACATAGTTAGGAATTATGGAATCATTCTTCAGCTCCTTCCACCCCTTACTGAATCATAAACCTTTGGCTTTTGTTTGTAAAAATGTGTGGAAATGATTGCCTGTAATGAGAATGCATAAATGTTTTGGGGTTGCCCCCTTCTGCAGGAAATTCAGACATGGCTCATCAATCTGTTCTGCCCTGAGCAAAACCTATTTATGCACTCCAGCTGCCACTCAAAGGGGTCATTGCGGTGTGCTTGGGAGAGTGCCCTTGAGCATGCTTCAGTATGGCCATGGCCTAGTGACTTGCATTTATGTATTTCAAGATGATGATGATTGTAAATTGTACATGTTCTAGATCCTGGACTTGCATAGCATGCTTTATACAACAACAAAAAAAACCCCCTTTATTAAGTCTGGTCATTGTCCATCTATATTTTCTATCTTGATGGACTTTGATCTTAAATTTTGTTAAGACAATATCCACTTAAGGCGCTAATTGCCACTTGAATATATTTTATACAGGAGATGCACCTTTCCCTAGGCTTTCCAATTAGTACAAGGTCTGTTCCTTGGTTTGAATAAATGTGATGTCATTGTTTAAAAGACTGAGCACTTTTCACAACACAATACCGAGGTGAAAAAAGAGAGGTAGTAGCTAATTTTCTCTTAATGATTTAGAGTTATCTTGAGGTAAGTCTTAATTCCCAATTGACTGAAATCAACAGAAATCAGTAGTTTCATCTGACTTTGGATCGACTCATAAAGCTTTAATTTATGCACATACGAATCTGGCAGGACTTGGAGGGTCATAAGTTCCCTATATAAGCTGAGGTCTGTTGGTGCTTGTTCAATGTTGTTGCTGAAAAAAGTAGGATAAGTGTGAGCATTTTTTTCCCCTCTCATAACTAGAAGGAACAAATAAACTGCTGGATTGTAAATTATCGCCCTTTGACCTTTGTCTGCAACTGTATCTCTAACTTTGAGGGGTGTTCTATGACTACATTGCAATAACTGAAGAATGAGACATAGTAATGGGTGAATGATGCTGTCACCTCATAGTAACTCCATTACTGTCCCGCTCTTGTGTCCTCTGCAGGAGTTGAAAGATTAACCCAACACCTGCTTCAGTATGGAAAATGAAAGATAAGTATTCTCATTAAATAAACAAAGGAGGAAAATGTTCAGCCCATTATCCTGGAAGCTGCATACTATGGGAATTGCTGTCAATGCAGTTTTCAATTTCAGTGTTTTATATAGAAAAAAAAATCAATCTGCTATGAGTGCTTAGAGCAATAAGAGGGAGAGGCAAGAGAGAAAGACTTTCCATCCCTTAATCTTCCTTCCCTTTCCCAGTACCTTTACGTTCTGCTCACAATGACATGCTAAAAATTATCTTTGGTACTGTTGTAGTCCATATGATATTTGCCTTCTAGACTTTTCCTTTGTTATTCTATTTCATTAATCAAGATGCCTCATGACAAAAAGCACTCACAAGACAAATATGCCTGCTTTTGGTCATATCAGGTTATTGCAAATGCTCAGGACATCTCAGATACCCTTCCTTCATTCACTTTGCAGTAGGGGGATCAAAAGACTTAAGAGACCTACTGGAAGTTGTACGGACACAAAGTAAAAGACTAATTTAAGGGCTGAAAAACAGTAGCAAAAATAATCAACGAATTTCATTTTATGTAGCTCTTAAAGGATGGAGTAAATAGTGAGCTTGATCACAATCTGTTAAAAAATGATGGAGAGCACAGAAATTTTAGTATAAAGATCTTCAGCCTACTGCTCAAATAGGAAATTGTAGATAGAGGAGAAATGAAAGATATGTATTTCATGGCTACAGTGATTAGTGAACTGGTAACCAAAGCCTGTGGCTACCTGTGCTTCCAGTCATCATCCATTAGTAGAAATTATCAAATATGAAAGGTGAATTCTGATGCAGATATAGCAACAGAAAGTAAGGCATGAATTCTAAACTTCTAAACAGAAGTTCATTTGTCCCTACAGCCCTAGTGATGTCCAGCATTTCATGTAGAAGAAGCCACACAGCTTCCTACAGAGGCAACTGAGGATCACAGGATATGGCTTCTCTCCAAGCGATGAGACATATCTGAAATTTGACAAAATTTCACTGTCATGTGGTGGGTACAAGCCCAGTAACAAGCAAGCAGTCTTGCTGAGTAACCCACAATGCTTACAAATTTCCCTAACATAACATACATGCCATTATTACTGGGCTGGAGGACTCGTTTTAATCATGAGATTGATTTACATTGTGCCATGGAGAGCTGTGTCTTCCTCAGGAAACAGGTAGAGGAGGAAATAAGCAATATGCTCTGAGTTATCACCTGCCTGTGTTTGAGAAGGTCAAGAAGGGCACAAGGTGAAAACTGTATTGATATTACTGGTAAAGCATGGACTGGGAACTCCTGCTTGTATTTATGAGGGTAGGGATTCAGGACTCTCTTCTTAATGCCATTGCTGATTTTTTTCAGAAAAGAGCTAATTAGGCATGTTTTGAAGAGGTTAGTCCTATAAGTAGTTAATATCTGAGAACTTTTCTGATATATTATTGTATATCAGAAGTATTTATGATTAGTGAGTTTGTAAGTGATGTAGAATGATACTCTGAGTAGTGTTTTTAGCAGAGCTGCTGCTGGGCAATGGCTGATGTGCTTTTCTGGAAGCCTACGAGCAATAGTTTCTCTATTCTGCATAAAGAGTTGGACTGAGATTCTGTAAGCGACATGTACTTGGCCAGAAAGATGTTGAAGCAGTCTTGTTTATTTTCACCATGCACATTTTTCAGTAAAGATTTGCTGTTAGGAGACTCAAAACACTCAAAAAGAAGTAAGCATTTTACAAAATGATTAAAAGCAAGCTCTGTTGTCAACATCCAGTTTATAATTCCCCTGTGATTCACTTATCTCTTTCATCTTACTGTTCTGTCTCAATTACTAGCTTTTCTGACTCAATTGGAGGGTTTTTCCCCTGTCTTCCTGTTTCCAGCTTCCTTCCCAAATTTCTGGTGCATTTCCTTGTAATAGGCTCCAAGGAGATAAAAGTAAAACGTGAAAGTAGGAGCATAAAAGCTAAGCTGTTCTGTTGCCCACAATATGTCAGGTATGATATAAGCAGCAGTTATTGGCACAGAAGCTTTCAGGAGAAGGGCACAGCTCTTCTGTTAGTGACCAGTGTATTGTAGGACAGGGATAGAAGATTAGGTAATGTAATGGTATGTTGTATTTTTGTTGTATGCTATGTCTTGTATGTTACTCAGGCTAGATAATAATAATAGACGCAGCAGGAAGACACATTTCCTGATGTGAGATTAGACTCAGTGAGGCCAGGTAGTCCCAAATGGTAAAGAAATGGATTTGTTGTCCTGAGTGTCCCCTTGAGATTAAATAATCCTAATGGCTTTTTATATGTGAGCTCTGAAATAATGTTTTTATGATATTCAATTTGTTATTAATAATAATATACTGTACTTAAATAATATGTAACTAACATAAAGAAACATGCTATTTTTAGAGAAAAGAGTACACCCAGGGTTACGGATTTAAATAGAAGGAAGATAGTGGGGCATTATATGGTTTTATTCAGATGTGGTTGAGAAGCGTTTGAAAAACTTTTGTTCCCAGAAACAATGGGATACAAACCTGTTTGCATAGTCGATCTGCAGCCAGAAAGGATTCCTGTCAAGTGAAATATTAACCCAAAGGAATGCAGTTGTCTTAGGTCAATGAATTCTTGGCTTCAAACAAACCTTTAATGCAGAGCTAAAGTGACTATTTAAAAAACATATATGCATCCAGAGGATTGGATGGCTGCCACACCAGAACAGGATTATCCTATCTTTTAGCTATAGCTTACTTGTTTCTAATTGGCCTGGTTCTGCAGTGCTGAAAAGTAATTTTTATTTGTATAGTGGCCAAATGTCTATTGCTTTGCTTGTGTCATTGCAGTAGGAAGGTGTTTATATAATGCAAACAATCATAGCAGCTGGGACCTATATTAGCAGTCCTAATGTTTCAGGATAGAGAGCTAAAGGAATATTTCCTTCAGTTTCTCTTCTCCCAGGGAGCGAGGCCTCTCCTGAAAGTTATGATCTTCCCAAGCAGGGTCATATTCACATTAGATAAATGGTATAAGAGGCAGTATGAAAAGCTCTGAGCCTGCTGAGTGTTACAGGTATGAGGTCCCAAGTCCAATTTGTTTGCAGCAGGATGCGCTAGGTCTGCTCGCAATTCCAAGTCCCAGCTGCACCAGCTGAACTCATCAGGTAGTGGTTGCTCCAGTTGCGCTAAAATGCTAAAAAACCAGCAGAACAACTCCTCATTCCACCTGCCAACTGAGAAAGGGCTAAGCCTCTAAAGCACAATCCAGACCATAAAGTTCACACTAAATGGGTGTTTCCCTCAGATTTTTTTGTTTGCAGCGGTCCATGTTTAAAGTACAACTTTCTGTCCTTGGGCTCTGATGGACTCAGATGTGCTCTGCAGGTGTTCCTAGAGAATAATAAATCATTGTTTCTTAGCAGAGTGAGTTTCTTCCTCTGAGTACTCTTCACACATAAAATAGTTTGTGTTGTTTCAAATGATAAGGAAACAAATACTTCTAAGGTACTAATTCTTTGAAACACCAAACGTTTCTGGTAATACCCTTTTGTAGAAAATTGGGACCAGATCATCCTGCAGAAGAAAAGTGAGTGAATGTTCCTTTAAAAAAGAAAAACAGAGAGAGAAAATATAGCTTTAAGGGGGATTTGTAAATGCCTTCTCAAGAGAAGAGACTACTGAACCCTTCTCACAGCATGTAGAGTTTTCTTAAGATCATCTTTCTTTTGGAGGCTTATGGAAAATATAGGGTCTGAAAGTGCACCCGCTGCAGTCAATGATAAGATTGCCACCAAGCCCTTAAACAAAATGGATCCCAATGTGACGGAGAACACTGCTACTGCTTTTAGTCTATATTTCAGTAGCTCCGGAAGTCTTAAGCAGATCACATATTCCCCCTCATCCGTATCCTATGAATCTTTGTTGTACTGTCAACTACTGTATGTTTGCACAATGCATGTTGGAGCTGGGATGCAGCCTAGTTCAAGCCTTCTTCCAATGCACTTTTGGTAATACATGAGCAGAACATTCAGTAATCTATGATCCAAGTACACCTTATTGTAGCTAATAAGAAAAAAAAGAATCATCTGATCTGAGGCAATTTGAATGGAGAATTCTCCTTCTTTCTCCTCTCCCCCCAACCTCAAGGATATAAATACTCACTGATTCCATGTTCCATTTAGTTAGTCCTGATTCTATGTAGAAACCCAAAACAAAATAAAACCCCCACCCTCCAAAAAGCAAACAACCCTCTCCAAACCCACAATTAAGCTGATAAAGTGATAGATAAGTTAACTAAAGGGATTTCAACTGGCTTAGACCTGTGTGATTACTCAGACCTTGCACCTGGGAGCACTAAATGTATGTACAATAAAATAAGATTTCAAGGAGAATCTGTTACCCCTAAATTTATGGAAACGGCATCCTGTTGTTTTGTCTTCATTATGATAGAAGATAAACAGATCATTTTATTTGTGATCCAAATAGAAACACATTCTGGCATCTGTTCTATGCCAATAATTGCTCTTGTTGTGAATACGCTTACATTTTGTTGCACTGGGCTATTTGCCACTTTATGTAAGCTACACCAGCTGCTCTTGCACAACAGATTACTGTATACAGCACTCTGGTTTTCCCTAAAGCAGATAACACTTTGTAAAATCTGGATAACTAAGTCTCTAGGAAGTGATTGTAAGTTACATTAAAACTGTGATAACTGAGAACAGAAACAGCCTTAAAGAACTATACTAAAAAGCTATACTCCAAGGGAAGACTGGTTGTGAATAGCTGTTTTTTTTAATGTGTCTTATGTATGTTCTTTTACCTGCTACATTTTTCCTAGTACTTGATACTTTCCTTAAAATTTGATCTATAGCACACCATGAGGAGAAATATTAATTATAAACTTAAACACTGGACACATTTGTACTCTGATTTTTATGGCAATGAAACACACTGAATCAGTTCAAATCTGTTTGTAAATACAGCCCCTGAATTCTCTTTGTTACATTTCAGTGACAGGTTTCATATTCTGTTTTCTTGGCAACCTTCTGCATGAAAAGCAGCAATATGCAAATAAAAATTCGAATGGCAGTGACAGTGGGAAAATAGAACACAAATTTTCTTGGCATCTTGGGTGACATAGGTCAGATCATGCTACCACAGACCTGAACTCAGTCCTTTTTCTCTACCTCAGCTATGATTTAAACCCTCTTTTCCTATTATTTGGATGCAGCACGGCTGCCAATTCATATTAATTCCAAATTTAGGAATGTCATGCTTAACCAGTAGTTGACCTTTTCTGGTTTTTGACAAGGTGTTGGTGATTGAAGTGCCCATGAGTATAAAGTTGTGTACTCACTACTGCTGCAGGAAAAAAATCAAAGTATAATTGGTCTGAGAATGTGGAGAGAAGCAGCAGGTGATGCTGGTAGGGATAATAAAAGCTCAACAAGGTTACAGAAACCTGCTAAATCTCCATCCTCACTGCAGGGAGTTTCTGCTGCTGCTAGGGAGTAAGGAAAACAGATGGCTGTTCCTTTTGAAGCCGCTAATATTCACTTCTGTGCCTGTATATTTTTTCTCCTTCCCTTCAAGCTTCCAACTGCTGTAGTAGCTCCTGGCACAATCTGGCACTGGTTGACATGTTGGCAGGCAGCCATGCAGGCGGGTGAGTTTCAGCTGAAGATGATGGTTGCTTTGTTTTATTTTTCCTTTTCCCTAAGCTGCCTCCACAATTTGGCAAGGGGATGTTAGGAATAAAAATAGTGGGATTGGAGAATATGCCAGAATCTGTTAGAGGCAAAGAGGCAAATGGGGAGACGGAGATGTGCCAGGAGGAGTGTGGGTGTAGGTGTTTAGACACAATTAGCACAGCTGGTCAAACATACCCTAACATGGACACTTCATAGTTATGTGCTCAATAGTCCTCTATAATGGTGCTTCTTTTCAATGGGGTATAGCTCGTACCTGTAGATGAGGCCTTGTTCTTTTTGTCAAAACCAGCAATGATATGGATCTTGTAAGTCTGTAGTGTGCATCAGCTAGAAGTGGTTTTACAGAATGCTCTGTACCAAATCTCCATATCTACACCAGAAGAGCCTGAGATGGAAAAGAGATTAATGTTTAAGCTTATGTTTCCACTGTATTTTAGCTACTCTGAAGGACTGTAAGATTTTTTTTTTCCTTAACTCTCTGCAACTTCTAATGCATTTGGATGATCTTGTTAAGAGTAACAAAGCACTGGTTTGAAGGAACACAGAAACATGTAGGACGTTTCATTTCAGTTTTACATCATCAGTAAGGAAGCTCAATGAAAGGTGCAGGTTTGGGCTGAGTTAGCAACTCATAATGAAATATATGCATAAACTAGCACGTAGAGTAATGACGGCATGTGACTGACTTTGTCGTCTTAGGGGAAAAATCTGCCCTTGTGTAGGTTTCTGACTGTTGATCTCGACCCATGAGTGAGTGACTCATGCTTTTAACAGATGTTTCTGATTTAGGCCAGTGAAAGCTTATGGGAGCTTTTCCTGGTCTTTGAGGGAAGAATGCCAGCCCAATCAAGCAAGCAAATTTGGAGCTTGTCATCTGAATCCACTAGCAAAGCAGGACAATTTCCTCTTGCAAAAGCTCTGTGCCACCATTATTCTAGAACAACCAAACAATTTCATAATTAGTATTGACTTGTTATTTTTGCCGTCTCCTGCATTTAATCATTAAGCCACTATTGCCATCTACCAAGAAAGACACTAAAGCCACTTATTCAAAAGGCCTGTCTGGCTTCTCCAAAATGACACATAATTCCCAAACCCATAAAATATGATGCCCCAGCTACATGAGTAATTGTAGCAAATATTTCTAGAGGCACAGCCACAAAACAAACTCAAGATTACTCTGTGTTAGCTAATATTTGTGTTGTAAGAATTATCACTATTGTCACTGGCACCATAAAAGCAAAATAATGGGACTCTGGTACAGGTCAAACAGCTGAAAGGACCTCAGTCAGCAACATAATGTAATAAAACCAAATTCATGGGGTTCATCATCAGAAACTACACCTCAATTTTTGCCAACAATTTCATCTGCATGTTGCTGTAATCTAATAGTTCTTGGATTTTTAGGCAAGTCATAATGTCTAATTTGTTTCACACTTGCCTTGTAAAATAGCCTCAAAATTAATGACATTTATGGAAGACACTACGTTTTGTAATATCAAAAAATATATGTAGTGAATCAGCCTTCTCATCAGAATCTTCAAAAGTGATTTGATGGCAAAATTTTGGTACAGGATTAATGGGAGTCCCGAGGGACTGTGGCGCCTGTCTCCCCATCATGCTGTATTACAGTCAGCCCATGGGATGGGACAGCAGTTTGCTTCATTTGGTTCCTCTACACTGCTGCTGAATCTCACCTTGAATCTGTCTCTTAAAGCAGACACCACTTCTAAAAATTCAAGAATGAAAATTTGAAAATATTTAATGAATTTCACCTATCTAAGGAACTATCTGAAACAGTCTGAAAATGTGGAGTAAGTTACTTGACTGTAGCCTAAAGATGGGGCTTGGGGAGCTGTGTGCCTTCTCATTGATTTGAGTCTGGGATGGGAAAATTTTCACACGGCTAAGAGATTTAATAATCTCCTGGCTACAGGCTTTGAGCTGAAAATACACACTACTATCAGAGCTAGGTTCCTCAGGCCCTAATGTGGGATTATAGTGGTAACTGCATGGTTTAATAAAGTGTCATAGCTGGAATTTGAGCAGGAGATGTTTGGAGCAAGCCAGCATAAGCACTGGCCACAACAATGGGACGTGCAGCTCTCAGCTCTGCTTAGAGCAGAAGGCAACTGGCCAGCAAACAGGCAATGCTTCTAACAGCTGCTGACGTTTTAAAACTTGGAGATGTTTTAAATCAGATTTTTATAAAAGCTAACATAGTAAAGTCTTGTGGGTTTATGTACAGGCTGCAGTGCATTTTCTAGTGAGGTGCTTTGTGTAGAGAGAGAGACCTATTGCAGTTTCTGGGGGGAAAGAAAAATTAAATGCCTGATTGAGGCACTGTTGATGTTCACAATGTGCGTGAAGGAGGAAAACCTGTTGGAAAATACTTCTAGCAGCAGGTAGTGAAATCCTGCAATGACCACTTCAGGAGAAGAGAAACTCTAAAGCATTCAGTAAATCTTCCAAGATTTCTTTCCCTTTATTTCCCATTCAGAGCTAGAAATGGAGGAGAGAAAAACACCTCATGGTTTCCAGCTCTTGTGGTGTGTAAGCACTCAGAAAGCCCCAAAAGCTTTTATTTGTTTTGGTCACAAAGGAAACCTTCAAACTGTGATATCTCCAGGGGGAAATGTGTTCATACAATGCAACAAGACTGCTTTCATAGCCTGAATCTCCTTTCTGCGTTACAGCCAGCTTTTCATTTTGACTCAGGCAGTCCCTACTCATGCGGTCAAACTTTCAAGATAATGTGCTAAAATCCAGGAACGTGCCAAAAAGTTGCCCAGTGATCAAATGCTCCTGAACTTGCTCCAAACACTGTTTAGAAATATTTCTTCTTAAATGTTGGAAATATCTTGCAGCTGTAACAGGAAGCTGCTAGTGTCCTGCAAACATATCCCTCTTGCATTTCAGTCTATGTTTATTACTAAAAACAAGCTACTGAGATTCAGTCACATCAGCAAGCCTGCCTTCCATGCCACCTTAGGAGGGCTGCTTGTGTACCCTAATCAAACCACTACTATTTTGTTCTTTCTAAGAAAAATATACAAAAAGGACTAAAGTCATTGTGTGTACACAGGACTCTGGAAGAATTTAATCTGGATATCTACTGGTTGCTACTCTTTTGGGCTGAATTTCAACATGTGACAGAAAGACGACAATAACCATTACTAGAATACACCAGAACATTTAAAAAAGATAGTATTCATTAAATAACCACTTTCTGGTTACTTCTGTATTGCTGCATCTCACTTGTAGAGAACATCTGGGACAACAGTGGTGCAGGTTGTTTTCTGTGACTCTCCTATAAATACCAAGAACATGAACATATCACCAATAATCCTGTGTAACTCTATTCATTCTGGTCAAGAATGTATTTTTCATGTGCATACTCTTGTTTTAAAAAAATTTTTTTTGGTGTCTGCAGTCTTTACACAACGTGAACTGTTGATTTTTTCCTACCTTAGCTTCCATTGCATAGTTATTGTATCATGCCTTATGTGTTGTCTTAACATTAAAATTGTTCTTGTCTGTACATGAGTATAGGCATGTAATGGTTTCTTTACTGAGATTATTGGAAAAATCTGTTCTTTGGCAGTAATCAAGCTTGCAGTGAAGGGACTGTTTTGATTACAACCTTTTAGCATCTGGCTCAACTCCTTACATCTTTTGGGATACCCCAGCTTCTCTGCCTGCATCTTTAGTTGGTAGCACAGCTGTTGGTGACCCCTGAAGTGGACACATAAGGTGACCACAAAGATACCACTCTGAGAATTATTTGTATAAGAAAAAACAGATGAATCTCTGTTAGAGAACATACTCTATATTGAATTAGTCTACCTCATTACTGAATAGTTAAGCATTGTTGAAAATAGTACTGCAAACAACTGCATGTGGTTGATGTGGAATTTCTGGTCAATCAGAACAAAGGTTACCTTTCAGCTTTCAAATTCTATAGAATTATATACATAACTTTTTAAGGTATAGATTTACAATTGCCTCAATTATTTTTTTAAACCTGAGTGACAGGGAAATATGTGGTTCAATACTTGTTTTTCAGTCAGACGACTAACATTTTCAGGATGACATAACTGGGACCAGTCTCAGTTGTTGTGTCTTTCTTGTGTTCCATATTGATATACACACCTGGAAAGCCAGAAATACTGTAAAGAAGTGAAATAAGCTTATCCAGCAATAAACTGGTGATTCTGATTCTGACTAGCTTTAAAGTTTGCATCTGCAAACAGCTGGAGATCAAAGGCTGAGGCTTCTGTATTTTTTAATCTAATTTTACATCCCATTCTTGAAATAGCAGAAGTAGCAGCATTTTTCACAGGTATCAGGACACCATCCTTCATTGAGCTCATCCAGGGGCATTCAGGAAACTTTACAAAATGATGATCACATCTGTTTTCTGGAGTGTGTTCTTTGTTCTTACCGCGTAAATCTTACATTTAAACTCCATGCTACGATACACCAGCAACTTCTGTTTGAAGAATCACGCACACAGAATTACAGAATGGTAGGGGTTGGAAGGGACCTCTGGAGATCACCTAGTCCAGCCACCCAAGAAGATTCATATCGTAATGTCTTTTTGGCATCAACAACTTATTTCTATTTAAAATGTTTCCATGCTATTTCCTTTCTTGCTGCATTGCTGGACAATAACATCTTGTGGAGTTTTATAATGATTTCCACAAACACCCTGAAGCAATATTTACAAAGACTACACTTTGCATTAGATGAAATTTTGTTGCTGAGGGTTTCCGAACACAAAATTACATGATATACATCATACAGGCTTTGCTGTCTGGTGAGCTGGTGGAAAGTAAAGAAAGAGCAGGAGTGTGTAAGTACGGATAGCTACCCTCTAGTAGCAAGCCAACTATGATTTCAGCGAGAATAAACCAAATTTTGGCTGAGGGGCCTCCCTGAATTTGCACCTGTGGTTCCCATAGATATAAGGACATCTTCAGTCCAAAATGCTTAAAATTTTAATGGCATTTCAGGTTTTTTCCATACATTTTTTGTGAATTGTAGCTGGGGTTGGAAGGGACCAACAGGCATGGAAATTACAAAAATGCTGTAGAAGTGAAACTCCACATGAGTTCTCTATTTTAGCAGGGTGGAGACTTTCAAGAAAATTAAGCAAATGGGTCACATCCCTGGACGGCCTTAGGGCCAGCTGCCGCTCTGCATACATGAATGCACACAAATCATCTCAATGACTAGAAGGTAGGTCTATGGGTTAGGACAACATGACAGCTTGTTGGAAATTAGAGCAGAGAGAGGGGCCCCGCAGAAGTTTATAAGCAGAACAGGTAGCAGAAAGTATGAGGTAACCACACATTTTAATTTAAAAAGAAAGTAAACCAAATAATCCCTGGGGGCTGTGTGACTCCCAAATCTCCTCCTGTGAGATATAATGCATCAGCCACCTACAAGCTGTACTTCGATAGGTTGCTCTGTATCCAGAAAGCCTACTCACTTAGTCTTTTGTAAAGGACTTAGATGCTTCACTGGATGTTCACCTGCTGCATGTGTATGTCAGCAGCCGGCTTTTGAAGAGCCCCTGCTAATGCAGTGGGTTTTGGTGTCGTGTTTATTCTTTGCAATAGACTTTTGGCATGTACGCTACAATTTCTTGGCTGCATATAAGGTGTAACGAGAAACAGATAAGAAATGAGCTGGATAGTCCTGTTGCTTCTGATAATATCGGATTTAAGGATGCAGGTCCTCAACTGCATGATAACACTACCCCGGTTTTTTTTTCAATACTGACTGTTAAACTTTTGTTACTACTAGGCCAAATGACCTGGTGAAAGAGACTTGTGCCCTAGGCTGTCATTGTAGCAGTGGCCCTGAGCAGCACAGGGAAGTTTAGAAAGCAGCAGCACTTTTATCTCTTATAAGCTGACTATTTCTATTACAAAAACAACAGAAATATGAGAATGGAAAAACCTAATTTTCTTGTATTTGAAGAGTCTCTGCAGGTTTCATCAATAGGATCTTGGTGTGATAAGATTCCATTATATCAGAGAAGATTTTATCCTTGCATGCAATTTATTTAGCTCCTAAATAAGAAGGCAAATGAAGGAATTTGTCAAAAGCCTTGATTTCAATTATAGTACTTTTTTCTTCTTTCCTTGCTTCCAGCTTGCTCTTGCTTCAGCTCTGGGAAGGGCTGGTCTTTCTAGTTGCCTTATCTGAACAGTTGTAAGAATCTTCTCTGTATATTTCCATTTTTCTTCATTACCATCCACTTTGTTTTCCTTTATCCTTCCTGCTCACTGTTCATAGTGACTGGTCATTCAACTTCTGAAATATTGTCTGCATTCTTACTCTCCTATTCACTCTCTTCTTCTGAAAACCCAAGGCTCCTGTGGCAGGTGGGCAAGTGCTTCTTGTGCAAATATACCATTTGCATGTGACTGTGCTCATTTGCACACGAACACATTCATTCATAGGAATAAAAGCATTCTCTCCATGTGCTCCATTAGTGCAAACAAAAACCAGATTCATTAAACTATTCAGAAAAGTCAGGGAGAGGTCAGGACTTTTGCCATTTTCACTCTGGTAGTATATTCACAGTCTGATAATAGACTTCTAAAAAGACAAACAAAATTCTATCTTCAAGTACCTTGTTTTTTAAGCTTTTTACTTCATAAGATAGTGGAGCATATCCTTCAATGGATGCAGACAGTGCCAGATGGTGTAGATCTAAAGTGGTCTCAATCCAGACTGGGACAATGGGGAAGTACCACAGAATTATAGGTGAGAAGAAGGTCAAATACAATCTCACCTACAAACTGTTGATATAGAGCAGAAACCATGAAAAACTTCTCCCAGGAAATATATATTTTCTAGTTCGATAGTGGATAAATTTGTACTCAAGGCTCTGTCTTAGTAATATTCTTCACTTGAGAGCATCATTCAGGAAGCCTTTGACACAGTTTCTCATAGCATTCTGCTTTGGAAACTGTTAGCCTCTGGACTGGACAGGTGCACACTCTCCTGGGTGGAAAACTGGTTGGATGGCCGGGCCCAGAGAGTGGTGGTAAATGGTGTTAAATCCAGCTGGAGGCCAGTCACAAGTGGGGTTCCCCAGGGCTCAGTGCTGGGTCCAGCCCTGTTCAANAACGGCGTGACCAGTAGGTCCAGGGAGGTTATTCTCTCTCTGTACTCAGCACTGGTGAGACCGCTTCCTGAATATTGTGTTCAGTTCTGGGCCCCTCACCACAAGAAGGATGTTGAGGCTCTGGAGTGAGTCCAGAGAAGAGCAACAAAGCTGGTGAAGGGGCTGGAGAACAGACCGTATGAGGAACGGCTGAGAGAGCTGGGGTTGTTTATCCTGGAGAAAAGGAGGCTGAGAGGAGACCTCATTGCTTTCTATAACTACCTGAGGGGAGGTTGTGGAGAGGAGGGAGCTGGCCTCTTCTCCCAAGTGACAGGGGACAGGATAAGAGGAAATGGCCTCAAGCTCCGCCAGGGGAGGTTTAGGCTGGACATTAGGAAAAAAATTTTTAACAGAAAGGGTCATTGGGCACTGGAACAGGCTGCCCAGGGAGGTGGTTGATTCACCTTCCCTGGAGGTGTTTAAGGCACAGGTGGACGAGGTGCTAAGGGGCATGGTTTAGCGTTTGATCGGAATGGTTGGACTCAATGATCCGGTGGGTCTCTTCCAACTTGAGTATTCTATGATTCTATGGTCACCAGTCTATGCAGTCCTGCTTCCTTACCTGACTCAATTCTGTATACAGGTCACTTTTCTTTCAGGAATTACCAATCAAAAGGAAAGCATGGCAGGAAACCCAAATCATATGATGTATCTAATTAATTTGTTTGATACCATCAGCAAAGAGATAGGCATTGTAAGAGATGAGGCCAGTCAATGATTGATAGCAGACTATGGGCAACTCTTCAGATTATTTGCATTTTTTAAATTGGATTTTAGGGGGAATGAGAGGAACCGTTAGAGGAGAACTCTTGTTTAAGTTTTGGAAGTTTCCTCTATGTAGTAGATGTTGTGCTGGCCAAATAAGTCTTCAAAGAAATTCTAATATGACTGCTGCTAATCTTTGTCATGAGAAATTCCACAGCCTGTAATCTTCCACTGCAGAAGTTCCTCTCTGGACATTGAAATGGTTCTTTTTGGATTCTGGTTGTCATGGCTCTGCTCAGATCAAAATTATTTGAAGATTTTGAAGTAAGAAGAGGTAGATTTTTAAGACATTTCATTCCAAGATCTGGATTTTGTTCCAGTGTTGGTTTAGGAGAGTGAATAGGTTATGGAAAGGATATGTAATTCTGTACTACCAGTTTATTTCCATCATGCAGCATTTAAGACATTCAGCTACAACCCTGGGTCAGAAGCCAAAGATGAGTGCTGAAGATGCAGATACTGCAAGGCTGATTAATTGGCTTGTGTAGTTACACATCCTGAATATTTCTACAGGTTCAGTACTTGTAGTTTTAGGGTAGTCTGTATAGTTCAGAAAAAGTGACTATAGCTGTGTCACAGTTGCTTCCTTTACATATGCAGATTGTAATGCTATTCAGTAGAAGCCTTTTTCTAAAACTTGAAAATAAACCTGAGGAAGATTATCATCTAGAAGTTGACTAACAAGATGGTGACTTTAGGGAGGCCCCTGTCAGAAGTGATGTTGGCTAGCAATCTACTGCTACTTCATAGAATGTAGAATCATAGAATATCAGCTTGGAAGGGACCTCATGGATCATCTGGTCCAAGCTCTCTTGGCAAAATAACAGTCTAGGCAAGATGGCCCAGTGCCCTGTCCAGCTGAATCTAATAAGTGTCCAATGTTAGGGAATCCACCACTTCCCTGGGGAGATTATTCCAATGGCTGATTGTTCTATTTGTGAAAAAATTTCCTCTTGTGTCCAGTTGGAATCTCCCCAGGAATAACTTGTACTTCTGGTGAAGAAAAAGCCAATAGTCCATCAGGTAGAGAGTGATGTGGTAAGACTGTCCTAAAATCCAGTTAACTTACAGAATTTTCAAAAGTTAAATATTTGCAGTGGTCAAAAGTAGAAGAAGGCAAAGAAAAGGTAAGAGTCTGTCTTGTGCCTTGCAGCTTCTCGGAGGCACCTGATAGCAGCATAGAGGAGCTCTAACACTTTTATAAATCCAGCACATTAACCAGATAATTCATAGTCATTACAGTCAATATGTGTTTCAAAAACCCAAGAAAAGAATAGGATGGGGTTATTCCTGGCCAGTGTTTGGAAAGACGAAAAAGAACTAACAGGAAGATGTTTCACAGTTCTTTCAGAACCACAACTCAAAGGAATCATTATAAAGTGAAGAAGTAAAGGCCAGTGTCGCCGCCTTGCACAGAAGGATCTAAAAAGTTTTTGTATTTTCTATCTCTGATTTCATTACTCCTAATAACTCGTTTCCTGATGGAAGGTAAAGAAGCACCTGAAATACAGATTTGAGTCCTTTTAGTTAAACCTTTATCCCTTTGTCATAGCGGGTTTTTTCTTCTGTAGTTCAATTCATCTGCTCTACTGGAACTTTCAGTCGCACAGTGTTAAAATATGGCTGTTCTAAGCTAATATGCATTAACTTTTTAAAACCTGTTTTATACATAACCTATTGTATTATTATAAAACGTTAAGGCCATTTTTTCGTTTCGTGGGAATGGCCCATTACATTGTGAGCAATCTACTCTTGCTTTTTTAGAAAAGTCTTTGAACTCAATACAAAAGGAAAATATAATCATGTACAACTATAAAGACCGCTTTTTTCCCTTTTGTGCAGTGTAACAGAGGTGGATGAGTAGCATGGTAATGAAGAGTTGGACTGTCTTTATTAGCGGGCTCGGTGAAAGGGTTCTTTTCAGAACTTCAACTTTTCTTATCTTCTTAGTTTTCATGACGTCTATTCGGACTAATTCCTTTTCTTGACTTTCTTTTAAATATGTCTAACAGACTAGCAAAGCCAAGCCAGTTCATCCTTCCCTCCAAAGAAGGCTAGATATAAAGTCTTGTGGTTTAGATGCTTCCATAAAAGTTTTTCATATATTTAGAAAAGTATTGCTGTTTGTATTACTTAGGAACTAGTCATGTATACATCTTGAAGCAATTATTTAAATTATCTAAAAACAAGCACAAAACAATCCTTGCTATGATTTTACACTGTATTTGAAGGAGGCTAATGATATAGGAAGTTTCTTTGAGTAACAAAATAGAACTAGAAATACCACTTAACTCTTTGCCCTAGAAATTGGTTAATATAGTAGATTTGTGGAGAACTATTTGATGATCTCTCACCCTCTTTCTACAATGTGTTCCACAACCCTTTTTGATATTTCTCTGCTCCTCCTCCACGCTCCCTATGTTTCTGGTGTTCTACCCACTCCCTCTACTTCAGTATCCTTTGTTCGATAGGCAGTTTGCTTTTAATCTTGCTCAGTTAAGGAATTCCACTACAATAAAAGGAAATGGCCATATAATTGCAAAAAAATCAGCCTGGTCAGTAGAACAAATGAAATCTACCTTCCTTACTGCCATTCCGGTTGGGGGGGGTGAAGTATCCCATCATCGCTGTGTTAAGTTCTGAGGAAGGAACCTCAAAAATAACAGCCAAGTAACAGGAAGCATTATTTATTATCCAAGGCTGGAAAAACTGGAACCTTCCTTTGTTGAAAGGTACTTACGTATTATACTACCATAAAGAATATCACAGATATATAGCATGTGTATTATGTTATAGTACCCTAAACTATTGATGGGTTCCATACAAAGACTACAGAGCAAAATTAAAGTATAAATAAGAAACGATGAATTATTTAGACTGAAGAGGCTGAAAGATACAAATAATAGCACAACCGAAATTATCCCAGTTAGATTTTATATCATGAATATGATTAGTTTAGTTCAATAGATGATTTGTTCCAAAGAAACCAACTACTTGCTTTGTAAAAGATTTCCAAGGCACTGATCACCACTGTATAGAAAGAGAATGCAAAGCTGATTCAAGGCCTTTGTTGTAACAGGTGAAAAAAGTGAAAATTCATAGAAGTGTGAATCAGTAAGGGGTATTTTGATATGATTCATCTAGAACACGCTTTGAGAAGGAAATTGTTCTAGACAATCTCCAAAGGTCTTTCCAACCCCAACAATTCTGTGATTCTGTGAACGATGATTTTGTTCTGCATATAAACTAAATGAAAATTCTTTTATTCTTTGTATTTCACCATTTACAGGAATTTACCCAGGACTGAAAAACTTAAGAGTGTGTGTTTATGTATATATTTTAGCAATAGCATTGCCATCCCAGGGAATTATACTCCCCAAACTGGCATTAAGCACACGCTTATCAAATCAACCAGAACAAATGGATTTAAACAGATATGTAAGAATTTCTTTCTATGCATATGGAAATGTGTCATCATTGGCAATAAGTCTGAGTTTAGCTTTTCATGAGAAGATTATTTAAGAAGTAGTTGTTATTTAAGTAATTGGATAGTGGTAGATTAAATTAGATAGGAGAGAGAGACAATTATAACAATTTCAGTTTTAACCAGAATGGTTTCAATAATCTACTATTTGTATCATGGATCTGTTTTCAAGATGAAAACTGTTTCTCCAAAGGAAAATCATTAATTATGAAGCAGACTCATTTGCTATGTTGAATTTTCAGGCAAGTGGTTTTGGTTTTTTTACATTTGAATTTAGGATACATGACTAGAGGAACTTTCTATTTCCTTTGCTATCTTTAACTATATGTGACTGCACAGAGATGTAGAACTAATGATGGTTGAGAAATAACAAGATGTAACTTGTGCACAACTAGCATATATGCTCACAATATTGTAGTAAGTCCTAATGTGGTTGTTTTGAACTGCCTACAAGATGTATAAAATTATCTTTCCCTGGCTGCCACTTCCCGCTCTATTCTTCTTTCTTAAGTATAGTAAGTGTATTACCTTGTTGAAGGGATTCACTTTTTGGTATAAGTACTTGCCTGGTAATAAGATAGTTCAGGTGACTGTGAACACTTGAGACCATTTTATCATACTCATGTGGTCATTTTAATGTCATTTAAAAAGGAATATGTACATTTAGATTTTTTCCCTAAATTCCAGATGATTAGTTTCTCATTGAGATGCAGATGTGTTGATGAAGATTCATCTAGAGTGCAAAGCGAAATCTTTCAAAACCTCTGCACAGAATCCCTGTTGTCCTCAAAGGGTTTTTATTCATTGGCAGCAGCCTGTGACAATAATCTTTTTGTCCAAATTTCACTTGGTAGGAGAAAGGCATAAAGACAATGTGCATCATCTCCAAATTCTGTAGTATCTTTTCCAAGAGTTCAGTTATATGAAAAATTTCTTAGCCTTACTGTATTTATTACATCTTTTCTAGGTCAGGTGGTATGATTTTCGCTTAATCTGAAACTTGGAGTAAAGCAAGAAGTGTTGCAACCATTAGAATATTGATATACGAAAACAGCCTTGTTTTAGTCTTCCTAGTTCCGTGCATTTTCTCTGAAATACCTGGCACTTGCCAATGTCAGAGGCTGAATGATGGGCTGGACAAAACAATGCTTTGATGAAGAGCGACAAATGTAATGCTTCTCCTCCAGAAGAATCACTAAACAGGTTAATTCATGCATGCTATTTTAGCATTTTCCTCTGAGACTATTGACAAAGGTTATTCCTTCTGGCAAATTTCCATTTATTTACTGTGTAGCATTCAAGGACTTAGAAAGAAATGCATTGACTGTGTGTATTTTTCTTCAGCCACGCATGGGTCATCTCCTAGACTACAGATGAAAATGGTTACTACCCAGACTAGTTTTGGCACGCTGGTATGTTACGTGCCCTTCCAGCAATTCTGGAGGAACACGGCCTATTCTGGAAGGGTTGTTCAATCTACATGGAGTACACAAAAGGGGAAGAAATAAATTGAACTAAATGGTGTGGGTAGTTCCTGCACAGTAGCTCATGACCTTTTGTAGCAGAGAGGAAAAGCAAGAATTTTCTGATAGTGATTTGTTTCATTTTCTTTATCTCTGTTACAGTGGTAAGTATCCAGTTATGGAAATCAGGTTAATTTTGGCTCAGCTTCTGAAAATTTGAGTTTGAATTTATGCTCTATAGTGCAGCTGCAGTGCTGCTGTGAAATAAACTGCTACAACTGTACATCCACAGTAAAGAGAAAAAAGCATTTTAGAGTCTTGTGAAAAATCTGCTGGCTGAAGAGTGACAGGCTGCTGTAGCAGTACTTTTTGTGCTAAGCTCTTGCTGTTAAGTAGTTTGGTCACAGCCTTTTAAATAAGTCCAGAAATATTTAATTTCAAATATAGACTTAGCTAAGCCTTGGATTTAATCACTGTAATGATAGGATTTTGCAACTAATGTGGATTTGCATTTTTAGCTAGATGTAATACTGTTTTATGAACATATAGTTCACAAAGATTCCCTCAGATTCCTGTAATAAGTTCATCTATAGCTACTTTCTTACACACAATAAATAAACCACTAGCTTACTTTTATGGAGAATCTGTACCAACTTTGTTTAATGATAGCAAAAGACTAAAAACCAGAAAATAATAATATGATCTGTTATTATACTTCCCTTTCTTAAACCTATTTGAGGAGTTAAATTATTCTAGTCTGTATAGGATAACTGCGGAGCCTGGATTAATGCACTAGATGTATTGCTTTTTTAATATGAATTCTCCTGCAGACAGTATTACATTATGCACATAATGGCACCCTTTTTTTTAGCCATGATGCTTGTAGAGTTTTCTTTCCCATTCTACTTGTTAGACCAAAAATTAGCATGAATCTGCATGTACAGCTTGAAGTTTTAGATCCCCAGAACTCTGGAGGGCCAGAAATTCTGTTCTCATTGCTGATGATTGAGTTAGGTGTACTGCATCACATACATAAACCCAAACAGATATGAATATAACTGGAAGGTAGTAGTACCATTTATATATGTATATGTTGACTCTTAATGTAGGTTCCTGGTTTTAATGAGGAGATAGGAAAATAAAATAGATTGTGTTAAGCAGATAAATATTTTTTTGCTGCTGCTTCTTGTGAAGAATAGAAAACATCTGGCTTTCAAAATAGTTCAGTGTTTCACTTGTGTGGGGTATTGTACTGTTGTAACAGTCAGACAGGAACTGTCTTGCCTTCTTTCTTTTTCTCTTTCCTGTAGCTTGTATGTGTCATCTTGGCTGGATTACCAAAAATGCATAAAACATTTTAAAATGTGATTAGAAACAATAGAAATTGCCTTCACTTTGGAAAAAATGGCCTTGATTAGCATGAATAAAATAAAGGGACATGTTAAAGGTAGCTATTTCTTGTGTGGTGTGTTTGCATGAAGGCTCTTCATGCTTTCTTTGGAGATTACTGATCATCAGTAGAGCTGTTCATGATAATATAATGTGCACAGATAAACACTTCGTGCTTTGGAACCGAACTTATGAAGCATTTTAAGCACATACTTTGTTCATAATTTTCTCAGCCTCAGCATTTCTACATGTGTAAGGAAGATCTGAACAGTATTATTATTTTGATATCCTATCTGCTTGCAAGTGGTGTTTTTGTGAGTGGGAAGAGAAGTTAAAGCTGGTGTAGTTAGTACTTAGAGTTCCTGCTTTCTTTCATACACCCACACAACTGGAAATGTTCCATAATTTTAAAAGCAAATCTGTGGTCAAGAAAAGTCAGTTTTATTGTGTTCTGGTTCCAGCAGTTCTATGTTATTGTTGTTTGCTTTAAAACGGTATTTTTCCAGAAAGAGAGTAGTGTTCTTGAACTCTTTTTGTTGTTGTTCACCTTACTCATCATACTTATTAAGTCTGGAGGTGAGGGAAAAACCTAATGAATTATTAAAAAAAAAGAATAGAGAAAGAAATAGGAAATAGCTCTGGGTCATTTTGATAGCATGGAACTCCTAGTAGTCCTCAATTTGGACACATATTACAGATAAGTGAAGCAGTAGCACAATCAGTAGGAAAAAAATCTAATAGTAAATAAGACATTAAACCATAAATGTAACTTCTGATCTAATTTTCAAGCACAGAGTTATTTATTCCACAATAAAAGTTTACTTGTTTGTTTGTAATATATATATAACTACATTATATAAACGTAAACTGAGATATGCAAATTTCAGTAACGTAATCTATTGTGTCTCCAAGGCAAATCCAAAAGATCTACTTGAAAACTTCATATTTAAATGATTAAACGAAAAGAGATTAACAGATGTTGATGCCTAAACTGTGTAAAAACTCACAGTGAAAGGAAACTAATACAAACTGAAGGTGAACAGAACCAGAATCAGTCCACTCAGACACTGTACACTCAGGAAATTTCACATCTTATGAGAGGGGTTCATGTCTTACATGCTATCACTCCCCTCAAAACCTGCTAGAAACCACCATGAGTCACCCAGTCCATTCTCCCTCCCTGTAATGGGATAAGTTATAGGTCTATTATTCCTGATATACTTTTACCTTACTCCTTCCAAAAGAACTTTGATAAGGGACAACCCCCAATGTCTCCAAGCAATCTATTCCAGTCTTTCCATACATTTACTGTTAAATTTCACCCCCTCAATGTCAAATCTTAAATTTTGTTCCAGTTATTACTTCTTATTCTGTGCAAAGTAGACATGGAAAACACTTAATATAATTCTCCTCTTTACAATGGCCTTTTATACCTTGAAGACTGTTACCATGTTGCCTTTAGTCCTCTCACGCTAAAACCTTTCTGAGATACAATGCCCAAAATCGGTAATGGTGCTTTTGCTGTGGCTTAAGTGATGCAGAGCTAAGCAGAGGGGTTATTTCTTGTGCCCTGCAGGTTATTTTCCTATTTATGCATCTCAAGATCATGTTGCCATTTTGCTTTTTTAGCTTGTTGAGAGCTTTCCTTTTTTGTTTTGTTACAGTGTGCTCAAATGCAGAAGATATTGTTTTTCTAATGCATGCTGGATGTTGTACATTCCCAGGACAAATGTCAGTTATTTTTAAAATATGACAAAAGCAAATTCTGATGCTAATTTTAACCTTCTCCATGCTGATGGTGAGCAGCACTACACAACTTGCCAAAGATTCCTGCTACCTTTTTTTGTCATTTTCTAAGTAATTGATCATGCACATGAGATGTTCTGATCTGGCAGTGAGAGCCTGAATGCTAATATATAGAGCAAAGTGTATTATATTTATTTATTGTAAAGAATAACTGTGGAGGCACATATTTATATACTTTCACGTAGACTTCTGCATGGGCACACATGTACAAACACATTTTGTTGTATTCCATCCTATGGGATAAGAAAAGCAGAGTAAATGCAAAAGTGCAGGAGCTTGGCTGGTCTGCCTTGCACTACCCTCCTTAGGCTCCATTTTCCACTTGTTTTAGTGGAATCTGCTCAGTGCCTTTTGCTTTAAGCAGCAAGAAGTCAACACTACATATTTTGTTAGGCCAGAAATAAATCTGAATCTTAAAGTCTTTGAACTCTGACCTCCTAGTTCTAGGAAATTCTTGACTGAGTGCCACTTATATAGGGTTCCATACACACTGGAACTGTTTTTTAGAATGCTTTTATATCACACTCTGTTTAAAGTTTTCCTTGACCTGTGTCTCAGAAGTATTTATTTGCTTAAAAGAAATAATAGACTGTTATTGATTTTCAAGTTATAAAATGGTGGCTATGCAGACCTGTTAAATTCAGCAAGCATTGCCAAAACATTTTAAAGTATAATTTTCATCTGAATACAGAGTGAGCAGAGGTGGCTCAAAGGTTGGTTCGGTCTCAAACAGAAGTGCATCACAGGCATGAGTCCTACTCAGCTCTTTCTCAAATTGATGGAATAAGTTCTCCGTATCCACACAGAAACTTCTAAATTCCTTTACTATATACATAGACATTAATATTTATGTGAGCCTTTTGAAATCAACTGGACTCCAGAAACGGAGAAACCTTTTTGGAATAGCTTGGCTTAGGAGGCTAGCCTTCACTAGGTGCTACAAAGGTAGATGTTATTTCCCTTCAAGGATTTCCTAAAAACCTTTCTATACAAACTTTCTGATAGACCAGAACTCACTTGTGATGAACTAATCATGTGGTACTTTGTCATCTCAAACATTTTTAACATTTGATGCAATTTCAGGTATTAAAGCACAGAATGGAGCATCAGTTTGGTTCTGGCATTCAGCAGTAGTGAGATGGAGCTGTTCAATGGGAATGCATGACTTTAAAAGAAATCCAGATGACTGCTCATGAAAACGTTCTTCCAGGAAGGAATGCAAAGATAACTTCAAGGAGGGTTAGAAATCTATTTGGCTTGTCTGCTGGGAGGCTTGGCTGTTCATCAGTCTCTCTTTTATACTTCTGGTTCTGAGCAATGCATTTGCTTCTAGTGATGTAAAAACAATTCCCTTTGTATATTTTCATGAGATCAGTACAGATGTATTCTTATAGTTCAGTGAAGTTTAACAGTCTGTTGAAAATGTAACTGCTGAATCATCACAGCCTGTCCATTATAAGTAAACCCTTCTTACCTTTTGAACAACATGACTCATTTTGAAGGATACAAAAGGTATTTATTAGTGTTATTGTTTCTTGGCCTAAGTGATTATCCCAAGTTTGAGATCCTGCAGACTGTTTCTATTGGAAAGGAAGTTCATTATAAGATCTCTGTAGAGACCTGCAATGAAGAGTATATGAAGATCTAATTTTGTGCTTATAGGATCTTATTTTGTGCTTCCTTTGCCTGTAGCATATCAGGTTTCAACACAAAACATATGGACATTTTACAAACGATCATTTTCTCAATGCTATTTCAATCTATACTTCATGTGTTCTTAGTAATTTGTTTCCAATTTCTTGTGTTTCTCCTGTTTCTTGCTTGCATGAAGATAGGTATTTCCCAAGATCACCTCTTCCTAATCCGTTTAAAACCATTGCAATCTCACATGTACCTTTGCAGTGTCTAAACATGCTTGCGCGGTAATTTGAAACCCCTTTTGTTCAATTTATCTACAAGACATTTATTTCAGTAGCCTAACTGAATGTAACCCCCATGCAAATATTGTTATTCTGTAGCTGCTTTGAAGAAAAGAGGATAGTGCTTGTAAATATCACCTGGACCACCAGCTCAAACTTAACATTACAAGCATTTTACCTCTTTTCCTTCTGTTTTAGATGTTCTGCCTTCTCCCTCTGTCCAGACAAGCAACCTTGCTATCATATGAGACCCTCAGGGCTCTGTACTAGGACCAGTGCTGTTTAACATCTTCATCAATGATACAGACAGTGAGATTGAGTGCACCCTCAGCAAGTTTGCAGATGACACCAAGCCGAGTGGTATGTTGCCACACTGGAAGGATGGGATATCATCCAGAGAGACCTGGACAGGCTGGAGAAGTGGGTCTGTGAGAACCTCATGAGGTTCAACAAGGCCAAGTGCAAGGTCCTACATCTGGGTTGGGGTAATCCGCAGTTTCAATACAGGATGAGGGATGATGTGACTGAGAGCAGCCCTGCAGAGAAGGACTTGGGGGTGCTTGTTGATGAGAAGCTTGACACGAGCTGGCAATGCGTGCTCACAGTCCAGAAGGCCAACCATATCCTGGGCTGCATCAAAAGCTGTGTAGTCGGCAGGTCCATGGAGATGTTTCTGCCCCTCTGTTCCTCTCTTGTGAGACCTCATCTGGAGTATCGTGTTCAGTTCTGGAATCTTCAACATAAGGATATGGAGCTGTTGGAATGGGTCTAGAGGAAGCTACAAAGATGTTCAGAGGGCTGGAGCACCTCCTGTATAAGGACAGACTGAGAGAGTTTGGGTCATTCAGCCTGGAGAAGGCTCTGAGGAGACTTTATGGTAACCTTCCAGTACTAAAAAGGGCCTACAAGAAAGCTGGGGAGGGACAAAGGCATATAGTGATAGGACTAGGGGCAATGGCTTTAAATGGCTTTAAATGGCTTTAAATCTGATAAGGGAAGATTTAGACTAGACATTAGAAGGAAATTCTTCACCCTGAGAGTGGTGAGGCACTGGCACAGGTTGCCCAGGGAAGCTGTGGATGTCCCCTCTCTGGAAGTGTTCAAAGCCAGATTGTATGGGGACTTGAGCAGCCTCATCTAGTTGTAGGTGTCCTTGCCCATGGCAGAGGGGGTAGAATTAGATGATCTTTGGGGTCCATTCCAACTCAAACCATTCTATGATTCTCCTTTTGTCCTATGTTCAGGTTACAGATTTGTCTGACAAGCCTATGAATTGCCTCTTTTCTGCACACTGACCACCTCATCTGTATAATCCCTTACCAAATGGACTTTTGAAAGCATATCAGTTCTGGATTCAAAAAGAAAGTAAGTGTGGAAAGGAGGAAAATTATGCTGCCATGAGACTGTTTCTTCAGACAATATGGAGTACAGAATCCTTTGACTGAGTTACAGATCTTTGTATTCCACGCTACTCAAATGACATGGCATGGGGGTTCATGTCAGGCCAAAAATTAGATCCAAATCCCTGCACAGCCAAAGAGTTTGCACAGATCTGACTGGCCAAGCTATCTCCTTTATTTCTATCCTGGCAGAACCAACCTCTGCATTGGCCTAGGTGTTTTGTTGTCATACTGCTGGCTGATGCATGAAGTGTTAATATGTCAATTTTGTGTAGTATCCTGAGATAAGAAACCACCTTCTTTACCCTGGGCCTTTTGAGTGAACACCTGAAAGTTTTGAAAACCAATCTCCAGACAGCTTTCCCCCATTCCCTGCACTACCTCTCAGAGTTTTAAATCCCCAGTATTTTGCTTGCATCACCACTCACGGCTTCTCTCTACCTTTTATTTCTGTCTTTTCCTTGCTTAGATCTCAGCTGAGTGGGAAACAAGTATGTTAACCAACTCTGTCTGTGGCCATATCTCCTCTCCAAGTCCCACCAAAGCTTTTAATACCATCACAATATCTGGCTCTGTCATAAATAATCTACAAAACATCCAAGTGACCCCTCATTTTTTTCTTCTTACCTTGTATCACAGAACTCTCACTAGCAAATGTATGCTTCAGTCCTCTGCCCTACTCACTGTGTGTGAGCCCTCATTTCACTTACCAGGAGGCAGGAAGATGGTCTAAAAAGGTGAAGATTGCACACTCTTGCTTTCATTCCCGGGTGAGCTGGAGGGCTAGGACTGGATTGTGGGAATCATGAGACAGATAAATACACAGTACTTATACTGCAAGATGACACAGTTTGGCCAGACAGAGGTGATTTCCTCTCGTTTCAGGCCATGAGTCAGACTAAGGCAGAATTACAGAATGTGTGATGGAAATTGCAGATTGAATGGCTATAGACCAGTTAAATCTGTAACTTGGTCAGTGAGAATATCTCTGCTTCATAAGGCAGATGATATGTTCTTTGCAAGGACTTTCTGTGTTTTGTATGATAACAAGAATTAATCAGAATCAGAAAAAAAAAAGAAATTTTCTAAACAGCCCCTAAACCACAACTTCCTGGCACTGTCAGCGTCATGCTGGACAGTGGTAGTTATTACTTTTGAGTCAGAAAAAAACTCTAATATTTTTTAGCAAATGGATGTCAAAACCCATATTAAATGTTGATCACTTGTTTTTTACCTTATATTCCCAATCCAGCAGTCTGTAATTCTAGCAGAGGTAAATCCCACTATCAGTGGAATTTTCACCTGAGGAAGGATTTCATAATAGCAGTTTTTGCAAGGACATTTGTAGCAAACAAATACCGACCATTCCTCTTCTCTACTGCAGGGTAATTGCGTTACAGTGAAAGGCTTTCAACTACGAATCTGACTGAATTGCTCAATCCCCCTAGGAGACATTCCTGAAACATGAATTTCAGTCTGGCACGCTGAAGGCACTGTTCCTGCAGCTGCTGCTATTGCTGACCAGATCCTCTGTAGAAGGAGAGCACTTTCAAGACAGTAGAGGCAAGGCAGTCCTAAGAGACTGGAGGAACTGCTTCAGAGCCTGAATGGTATTGGTTAAAAGCTCCACTACAGATTTTAGAAGTGGTATAAGAAGTAGGAATTTTATACACAAACCCCCCATCTGTGTAATAGTAGTTACTGTCATTCTGGTGACCACAGCCTTCTGGCTGCTCACTGTTCTGCTGGTCAGAGTAACAGAATAAAACCAAAATGCACCTCTTAGATTTTTAGGTTAATTCCAAACCTCAAATAAATTAAATTCCATCACGTACTACACTATTTATGGCAACGTTCAACTGTGCATCAGAAAGATTGCTTGTATTCAACAGTATCTGGTTCACATATTTATTCAATTAACATAAGCATTAAAAGCTGCTTATTATAAAGTAGCTGTCATAATTCTTATTTATTCTTATGGAAGTGTGGTATTGACACTAGGCTCCTGGCACCTTTTGCTTTTCAACTTAGACTGTACTCAAAAGAAACTAAGAGGAGCTGTTGCAGTTCTAATTTTCTGCTGGAAAAGAATACAGAAACACACTTCAAGTAATTTTATTCTCTTACTTCAAATGGCTGAATGCAAAAGGCAAGGACACAACACTTAGAGAGTCTTTCTATGGATGCTGTCTCTTATCGTCTTTATTTGATGTCAGTTACAAAACTTTCTTTGTGCATTCCTAAACTGAGTTTAGAAAGTTCAAATTAGCATTTTAAATGCTTTCAGTGCAATTAAAGAAGCCCTGTGCTGTTCAGAACCCCCCTCTCCCTGCCTGGGCTGATTTTCTGAGTAAGGGAGAGTCTTTCCAGGAACTAGTCCTAGCACACAGGTAGTAAAACATGGCAAAAGAAGAACAGTGTTTTGATTTGTCATTGTATTATGTGTGTATCAGCCTGTTAGTGTCCAGGAAGAGGTAGGTGCAAATCTAAACAAAGCAATGGGAGACAGGATACTTCCAATGAAGTGACCCATCTCTTTTCAGTCAGTGGACTGAAGTGAAAAACAAAAGGCTTCTGAAGCCTCATGACACAAATTACCACTGTCCTCTTTCTTTGAGGGTATTTCAAAGAACAGTAATGCATGAGAAACTCCCTAAAACTATTTAACAACATCTTTCACACGATCAACTGTAAGTGCACTCAGGGCTTGATATTGTTCTGACAAGCAAAACATTCTAATGCACAGGATTTTAAGGTTGTACTGGAAGTTAAATGCATGGGCAGAAGCAGTTCCAGGACACTCACCCATTGTTGCAAGGTCACGAAGTCCTAGGGGATGTAATGGTTCATCTGTGCTCATGGGAATACAGGTGACCTGGCAGCCTGAAAGAGAGAAAATGGGGGAAACGACAGTTTCAAACTAGAAGTCCACAACAAAGGTATTTGAAATACAGAATAACAGAGATGAGGCTATGGAGCGAGAAGGATGGGAAACACTTTGAATTAAGGAAACTCCACAAGAGAAGTAGATTATTTATGGCTAGACTGGGATCAAGCAAGTTCTCTACAGCTTTTGGGTGCTATTATAAATGTAGTGGGATTTGCTCTGGTGCTGTAACTAAGGGAGGACTCTCATCTATCATACTTGCAAGGAAGTATATGTTTAGATATGCATGCAGTTCTATTAAGGCATTTTTATCTTGTAATTTCCTCTGAGAATAAATTCATACCTTATTTGCTGTTTATTTTAAAAGATCCTTCAAGAACATAACATAAGCCCTAAGAAAACCTGCTGCTGTCAATTCTGATTTGGGTCCTTTCAGATTTGTATGGTATTAAACAGTTATTACTGGGGTAATGGATGTGATCTCAAGGTGTGCATTATAACTATATCCCCATCTGACTCCAAAGTGAGACCTAAGCAGTGTTTCTCCACAGAGCTCTAACTTTTATGCACAGAAAACCCTTAGCATTTGGGCCAAAAAGTAGCATTAAGTGGTCTAAACAGGTCTCAAATCCAGATGATGAGGACTCAGGTCACGTGAAATGTTGCTGACTATGCCTGCCTGGTATTTACAAACTGTAAATACGTTTTCAGATTCCACATAGCAAGAGCTCCAGAATGAAAAAACGAATATTTATCTGTTCAGGGCTTAACACTAGAAGATAGTTGGCTTTAAAATTTAGATTTTGAAAATAAGTAGCAACTTCTGAAACTGTATTCACTGGTCTGATAGACCAAAAAAGCTGAAAAATGTTTTGCTACATTTCCCCTGCTCTTCATTCAAGGTGGACTCAGGATATCAAGTATCCAGGTTCTGGGCTATATCAGGAAATCTGCCAGATCTCATGTTTCTTCTGCTTTCAAGGTTAGCTGGAGTGGTACCTACTTTTCTCAAGGCTGTTGAATGAGACAGGTACAGGTGGCAGGGACACAAAGAACATTCTGGCTGATGGGATTATTTCTAACCTAAACGTGGCTCTTGGTTGAGGGAAGAGGAATGAACTTTTGTTGGCCTGAAAATAAGTCTCCAAGAAGCTGGACTGCAACCAAGGGGGTGGATGACAGCCTGAGGACAACACCAAGATTATAGTTCTTTTATTTCCCATTTGCACTGTTTACAGTTCTGAAAGCTCCTTGTCTTGTTGGCAGGTGCCTTTCCAAGTTCAGCCAAGAAGCAACCTACTTAGTTTTTGTTGAAGCTCTTCTTACCTACAACAGCATTAAGGGGGATGCCAGCTCATAAAGGTAGATCTGAACTCATTAGAAACAGTCATTTTAGGTACCTACCTTATAGAGGTACAATGAGGGATAAAAAGCGCATAGAAAGGAGTTGTTCTCTCCTGAATTAAAAAAAACCACCTGTAAATGGGAAATCTTATAGTGCTATCATGTGTGGCCCATACAGACGTGATTAATAAATAACAAAGGAAGGGCCTATGTAAGGTTAATTACTAAGCCTGAGAAACACCCATTATCCAACAGAGAACAGAATAGCTGGATACCACTGGGGCTCCCAGTGAGCTAATCAAAACCCATGTAGGTCAACACTAACGTTGTGAGTTGCTCCCAGGACCCAAGATAGCTCAGGTGTCTCATTCTGTTGTCCATTCTCTTAAAGAACTACTTAAAATAGTTACTACCATTGGTTAAAAAGTGTGGGATTTTTTAGAAAAAGTATTCCTTTACAGTAAAACTCAAAATGGTACCTTTTTAATGTTTGTGTCCAAATATGAAAATACACCCCAAGTTCTTTAGATGGCAAATATATATACTTTTTAAGTTATGTTTAAAAATTCTAGTTATTTTTTAAAATCTGAAACTGTGAGGAAATTTGGCATAAAAATTCAAGCTCCATAACTTGTCAAAGAAGTAATGATAACAGCAAATTGAACACTTTCTGAATGCTCATTCTGTACCTTGGCAGTCTGGGAAAAGAGATACAGTATTCTTCATACGTACTAAAGTGATGAAGTCAGACACTGTCTTTGCTTTCAAAGTGCTCAGCGTATTTTAATAAGAAGGAGAAATATGGTCATATGTGCAGACATGTTTCTTTTTCAGTTGAAAGTCTTAAGTGATTCTGTTTGAAAGAGATGAAAAATGTCTACCAGAGCCCCCCAACAATTAAGCAGTAGCTGTATATTGCATATTTTCATATGTGAGTATATGTATTTTCCACACTCATTTAATGTGACGTCAGTGAAAAGCAAAACAAACTTCTTTTGGGTTTTAATGACCTTTTACTCTTTTTAGATTTAAGGTGTTTTAATAGAAAACACCTCACAGATACAACCCTGCAGGATCCCCATAATATTGACATTATTAAGTTTTCTAACTTGGACGTTGTCCATATTCCAAGGCAGTAACTCACAAAGTTGGCAACTTCATTTCTGCTTAAAATTCTGGACACATGAGTAAATTGCAGGTGCAGGCCCTATTTTTTCTAAGGGAGTTATGAACTTAAGATATTCCTTTTGAACCCGCTGATGACTAGTAGCTTGGACATAAGCTTGTTTCACTGTGCAATCCTTACTTGTCTAGAGGAAGAAGCTGAAATAATGATGCAGATTGTAGAAACATCTAATTTCACGTGGAAAAACTCATGGGATAATTATCATGGTATTCACATGGAATGTGTATTATTGACCATCTAGATCTCTTTATACTTGAGAGATGTAAAAAAATTTGACTTCTCAGTAAATCCCTACACACCTCAGCTGTATGAACCAGGACATTTCCCATCCTGACTTTGAGAAAAATTGCTTCCTGTGTGATGCTTAAATGCTCTGTAAGAATTCGTGGCTCGTTAATGAGTTGAAGTTCTGTTACCTTTCTTTAGCCACTGAGACCCAGAGAGAAGTGCGAAGAAACAGGATTAGCGGGGATGCAGAAACACCAGGACAAACACTTTGCATAACGTACTGCCTTTGAGTCACAGTAGAAGTTCACATTTTCAGTATAACTATATTGTTGTGAGGAAGTATTTTTTACTTGTTTCAAGTGATTGAGTACCAAGTCAAGCACAGATGTAAACCTGTATTACTATAATAGCAGCACTGGTATTGCCTATGAAGGTGTCCTTCTAAATCTCTACATAAAAAGTCGGTTTTGTTTTTGTAAGGAAAAAATGCAATTGAAAAGCATTCCTTTAACTTATTCCTTGTCCTCTTCTCCATACAATCATGTTATACTATTTTAAGTTTTTGAAAATGTTGTGTCTGGATTCAGCAATACCAAAAGACTCTACTGATTTTTGTGGTGAAGATCATTCAGTTTCATATTGGCTTTTTAGATCTCGATATATAACATATTGCATATTACTGCAATAAACAGCCAAGCAAATCTAGACATTTTAGCAGGGGGATAATAGGGAGGCAGATGTTGGTTAAATTATGTTTCCGAGTCATGAATAACTAAAGTGGTGTTTCTGTGTTGCTTAGTTACAGTTTCTGTTTAATTGGCAATGGAATTCACCGAAAATATTTTAGCTTCTACTCCTGACAGCTACAAACGTGTGTTCACATGTAATCTTATAAACTCAAATACTGTTAAATGCATGCCTAGTATATCTCTGTGAATGTGAGCAATGGACAGCATTGCCAAGTTACAGTCAACTCCGAACAGCACAGTCATACTCAGCTAATTACAAAGAGTTTTCCCTGCTTGGTCCATTTCTTTAGCTGTTAATACTCTTCCCTGCCATATGCAGAACAAAGTTCAAGAGCAAACACAAGCATTTTGCTAGTCTGGTTGGCAGAAGCCAAGCAGAACTAAATGGCCCCAGGAGACTGACGCTGACTTTATGCCAAATTCCAATCTCTGCTCAGCCTCCACAGTTTACCAAAAAAGCTAGTTTTTCTTCCAGCCACACCGATAAGGGCAACATGCAGAAGCCTGGTATATGACTAATGCTTACCAAGTGTTACAAGGCTTGAACAGAGGGAAATATGAAACCTTGTGACCCTGACTCAGAATAACCAAACTCCATCTGCTCTGGAGCTTCAAATGGTAAGAACGCCTTCATTTTTTACTGTAGACATATTTGAAGGTAGGGCAAGGAATGGTGATGATGTCAGTCTTGTTCACTTTAAGCTAATGAATTTTCATGAAAATAATAATAAAAAGATCTACTTTTAATTATTTTTGAATAATTAAGATCTTAAAGAGATTGAGACAACCATCAGGTTTGAAGCTTAAGTGATGTGTTGGATTTAAATGCAGATAGGAGCCTTAAAAGTAACCAGTAGACAAAAGATTTGGTTGTGTTGTCAGATGAAGTAACTTCAGATTTCAGAGTAGCTGCAGGAATACAAAATGTAAATGGAACAACTGGATCCAAAATGTATTATGAGGGGCTGGATGACATACCACACATCACATGTTGTCAGGACTAAAATATCTTTGGAATTCTAAAAGTTCTTGGCAAGCATTTCACAACTCAAGGACTTGCATTCAACAAAGTGAAATTCTGTGAGATCCTGTTTTGAAAAATAAATAACGATTAATCATAGTGTTTAAAATTAGTGGTAGCTTATCTTGAAAGGATCATACGATCACATTTTTATCTGCAAACGGAAATGTAAAGAGTGAGAACTACTTAAATGTATACTGTTGGTGAACTTGTGGCTGGGACCAACAATTATAACAACATTCTCTAACTTTCTTGGGGTATGAATCATCTTTCACATAGTTTTACATGGTAAAGTTTTACATGACATTTACAAGTCATGATTAATTCAGTGTTTCTCCTTTATCCAACAGGGAAAGCTCAGAAACTGCAACTCCAGAATCTCATAAAACTAGAGAAGAATGAACACATAGGATAGATTACAGTGGCTGATAATCTTTCACAGCAAAATCTGGTATGACCTTTCAGCTGGTATTGGTGTGGGGTATCCTGGGGTGCATTAAGAAGAGTGGTCAGTAGGCCAAATAAGGTCATCCTCCCCCTCTGCTCTGTCCTAGTGAGATGGTATCTGGTGTATAGTTTTGGGCTTCCCAGTTCAAGAAAGACAAGGAACTACTGGAGAGAGTCCAGTGGGGGCCACAAAGAGTTAAGGGACTGGAGCATCTCTCTTATGCGGAAAGGCTGAGACCTGGGTCTGTTTAGCCTGGAGAGAAGGCTGAGAGGGGACTTTATAAATGCTTATGAATTTCTAAAGGGTGGGTGTCAAGAGGATAGGGTCATACTCTTCTCAATGGTGCAAAGTGACAGGACAAGGGGAAACGGGCACAAACTTTAACACAGGAAGTTCCACCTGAACATGAGGAGAAAGCACTGGGACAGGCTGCCCAGAGAGGTTGTGGAGTCATCTTCTCTAGAGATATTCAACCCCACCCCCTGGACACATTCCTGTGCTGCCAACTCCAGGTGAACCTGCTTTATCAGGGAGGTTGGAGTAGATGATCGCCAGAGGTCACTTCTGACACCTATCATTCTGTGTGATTCTGTGAACACAAAATGTAAACTAGTTTCTACATGCATTTAAAAATTATTTGTAGGTCTTCCTAGACAACAGCTAGAATGATAAAGTAATAGTATTTGGCTTAGAATAATCTAGGAGTATACTTCCATTACCCCAAATATTTAAATTAGACAGTTATTTCCTACTTCTGTATTTTTCCAGATTCTTTTCCCTTGTTTCCATGTTATTTACAAAAGTGTGTCATACTGAAAGACTTTCTAATCCTGCTTTTGGAGGTGGGAGAGAAAGCTGGCTTTTTATCAGATGTCCATGAAGTAGGTCATTTCTGGTGACAGCCAAAGTCTCCCTTACCTCCAGCAAGCTATTTATTGTTCCACAACTTCACAGTCTGTCTTCAAACAAAGACTGATTTAATTTCATTAACTTCAACAGTCTAAGAAGATTTGTTACTTTTATCATAAACTGAACAAGTTCAGTTTCATAAATTAAGACAGTGATTTTCAGATACTCTGTTCTGAAGAGGACTTCTCAAATTCTCAACATAAGCTTTCCAACACATTTCTCAGTCAGATGGTCTTTTAATTTCAGGTTTGATAAATACTTGTGCAGTTCACTTGAAATTATTTATTCCTCTGTCTACTGTCTGGAAAGCTAAATTTAATTTAATTATATGTAATAGATAATAAAAAGCATGGACCATGCACAGTGGTGAACACAACTCAGTTTGCAAATTGTTTTTATGGTAATGTTGGAGAAGGTAGCAGATATTCACTTTGTAGTGGCTGGAACAGGATGAATAGTTTATTGCAGCAGAATATTAAACAGCAAAAACATTGAGAATAATAATAATCTTTCTACAATGCACAACTAGGGTCACTTGGCTGATAAGGTCACTTGGCTACACTTCTGAATGAATTCACATTCAGTTCCTTTTTTATTTAATATAGGAGAAACCTAAAAAAGCTGTTGTTAAGATTGCATACAATTCCTACTTTGTGCATGATGAGGACATAAGTGGTTTTGGTTAAAACTAAAGTTAGAACAATAAAAATGCCAAACCCAAAAGGCAATAGTTGACATTTTAAAACCAAGACATAGTAGAAAATTAAAGAAAGCGGAAGAAAAGTATCAGAACAGATACAAATCTCATAAGCCTCTTGAATTACAATTGAAGCCAAGTGAAGCACAAAACCATTACTTTCAAATCCCTCTTTCACAGTGTCTTATAACTGAGGTGTCTGCTATGGCATAAAATACTCTTCTGCCAGAAAATAAGCATAATTTTCATAAACTGTGCTTTTGAAATAATTGGAAATGCAGAGTACATTAGGATATATTAGAGCATAATATTACTTAATCTGATTTTGCATTGTAGCAGTTACATGCACAACAAAATGCAATGGTATGATTTATATGAAGCACATTAATCCTCTCAGACTGCTTTTTAACAGTACCAAAAGGCTGGTAATTTTTGTACCTGCAAAGTGAATGTGTTTGTATTTCTTGTACACAACAGCCTTAGGGTGATGAATTACAGATCACATTCTGCTTTCTCCAAAAACCCGTGCAAGACAATGATGAACAATGTTGTCTCAGTGCTCTTTTTTTAGGTTCTACAGGATTTACAGGGCCACTCCTGCATCAGTTCCACGTACATAACATTTATTTAACACTTCTACTCCATCTCTTACTTGGGTTAATGGCAAAACTCCTGTGACCCCGAGAGCTTTTTCCTGGGCTCCTGACAGCATATGGAAGTAAAGCTGCTATCTTGGATCCCCTATCAGACTGCTACTGCACACTAGCTTCCCAGAAGAATCTATATAAACCAGAAACTTCCAAGTTTTTCCTCTTCCTGTGCCTCACCCAGCTCTGAGCTTTAAATAATATTTTATGGATAAACATATGGTCAAAATAAGAGATTAGGTACCTGCATCAGCTAACAACACATAACAGGTTTGTGAGCATAAGTATTTCTGGGAAGGAAAGCTGATTGCCTGCTAGTGTGATTTTAATACTGGGGCTATTGCGTTAGTAAAATACAAAGTTAATAGAGATGGATGCTTCTTACTAAATACCTCTGCTAAATATAACTGTATTGAGCCTTCTGAACTCACCAATGAGCAAACTAAAGTGCCTCATCTTATAGGTAATTAAGGTTACAGCTCTAAAGCCATCACTTCACTGCTGCCTACGTCTGGAATGCATATGTGCTTGAAGCATTAATACTAAAACCCAAGTATGTAATCAGAACAAGGCTGTATCATAACATCAGTGTAGATGTATTTCATCACTGGTGATAATAATGTGACACCAAATATTTTCTTTGTAAAGAACAATACCAATAAGCTGATGTTTATTAGTCTGAGCTCACACCATGCTATCTCTCCTTTCCTTCCTGCCCAATACTATTTTAGCAATATTCAAGGTTTTTGAAAGATGGGCTGGAAATCAAGAGCCAGAACTTCATTTCCATACTACTCACACACAGCAGCTGTAGGGCAAATACAAAATGTCCAGTGATCCCAGTCAGTGCCTTTTTTCCTACTGAAAAAACTCCTTCTGTATTCACATAGGGTAAACTCAAAGGAAAAACACATAAAAATGCATTTTCTCTTCATAGTATTCATTTGGCATGGATAAGATGTATTTAAAGTACAGCAAATGTGGTTCTGCTGTGCAATGGAAATGAAGACTTTTATGTTTAAATATTTTTACTGCAATACATATATCACTGTAATGGGACAGTGACTTGTTTTCCTTATGCTTGTCTTTCCCAGAAAGAAAGCAGCCTCATGTTAGATTCAAATACTTAAATGTTTTACAAGATTACAATAAGATGAAATAAGATTTCTTGACTTATTAAGGGCAAAACATTTTTGCATTTTTTGTTCATTTGTGTGAAGAAAAAGGATCGCAGGGGACTGCCTGAAGAGATCCTCTTCCATTCTAGCCTTCCAAGGTACTCAGCAAGTTCATTTTTATGGCTTTTGACTACAGGAAATATTTACATGCAGTAAGGAAAGCTGGCCACTATTGGTGATGACAAATGATGCGTATCTGAACAGTATTAAAATTGCAAAGTCAAGCACTCAAAATTTAGGAAATAACTGGATTAAAATAATCCATGGCCAACTTGTATACATTTATTGAAGTTATTTATGATCAGATTTCCCCAGCTTTTTTATCAACGACGATGTTTTTTCCATGCAGTGAACAAAAGTACTATACTTCCTCAATGAACCTTGTTTTCTATGTTGCCTGTGTCTTGTGTTTAATTTAATACAGTCTGTTTAGACCCTATTGTGACCAAAAGGTTAATGATATCTTTATCAGATTTTCTCTGTGCTCTTCACTACAGAATCATTGTGCTTTTCAAATATTAACTTTCACAATAGTACTGGGAAATACAGAGATATCAGTTATTCCCTCTTTTTGGATGGCTCAGTAGAATGGACTTAAGAGACTGGAGCTCCAGCCTCTTAAAAGAAACGTCTTGCATGTGTGTACTCTCACTGGAGAGAAAAAAAAACTGGATAGATTTTCAGAAACTACATCCTTACAGATCTTGGGTCCCTGTCTGAGACCAGGTGCACAATAAAGGGCTATACAAGAAACACATATAATACCAGATAGTTGATGAGCCAATAGGTCAATCAGGAGGTTAAAGAAAAGGGCTTAAAGAAAACAATATTCACAACAGCAGGACAATATATATGTCCTAAACTGTTTGTGTGACTGAGCAGTACTGTCTGAGGCTGACATAAGACAGACCCCAAATATGGAAAAATTCAGTTTAAGATCTTAAAATATTAAAAACCAAAAAATGTTTGAAAGAAAAGAAAGTCCAAGTGTGAGACATGTGAAGCAACTTTATTTTTGTCACCAGCACAACCAACAGTAGCCCTGGCAGTGCTGGCAGGTGAGACCCCAGAATGCGCCCTCTGGTCCTGCTTCCTACTCCAGCAAGGAAATTTATGCTTTCTAGGATATGTCATGTAAGACAAACTCACAGAATATTGCCTTTCCACAGGGAGCTCACTGTGCAGGTCTTGACTTGTGATTTACAATAGATTTCAAGATCCAGGCTTGGAATAATGAAAAATCTATTTCCCATATTTGTTTTATCTTGTCTTATTTGAACATGAGCCAGTAATGCACCCATGCAGCACAGCAAGCAGTAGTATTCTTGGCTGCATTAGGGAGAGTGCAGCCAGCAGGATGAGAAACTTGATTATTCTCCTCTACGAAGCACTGTTGAGGCCACATCTGGAGTGCTATGTCCAGTTCTATGCTCCTTAGTATAAAATATAGACTTAGAGGGGATAGCCGAGGAAAGAGTAATGAGGATGAGTAAGGGACTGGGGCATTTGACATATGGGAAGAGGTTGAGAGAGCTGGAACTGGTTAGCCTGGGGAACAGAAGACTCAGGGGGTTCTTATCGATGAGGGAATAAGGAAGACTCAGGGATGTCCAGAGACAGAACAAGAGACAACAGGCACAAACTGAAGTGTAGGAAATTTCATTTGAACATTGAAAAAAAACCAAAACTGTAAAAGCAATTGAATAATGGAACAGGTTGGACTGGACAGAAATAGAACAAGCACACAAACATGAAAATGTAAAAAAATGTTAATATGGAATGAATCCCTGCTTTGTCAGGAGCAAGTTGTGGCTATGTGAGGATAACACAAGCTATGAGCAATTGTGAAATATTTTGTTGCTTTTCTTTCCCCTTGCAGGAATGCTTCCAAACACCAGATAGTTGATGAGCCAACAGGTCAATGGGGAGGTGCTTTCTCACTGACTTCATCTTCTTCTTAGTGTCTAAAAGGTCTTTGTTTCCTGTTACTTCACCTGTGACAACTTCATTTTTTTCTTTATCTGCATGGAATTTTCTATATGAGGTTCTTCTCTATGATCCTTCATAAATACAGATCTTGTAAAAATTTGGAATCAATGAACTTCAGACCCAGCAACCTCTTTTCTTCTGATCTGATGCTTACCTTTAACTGTTTTTCTGTGCCAGCATCTCACTTGCTTTTTTACTTTGCTTTTATTTATCCTCTCTTCCCATCTTTCCACTAGGAAAGCATTATTAGGAAAATGGGCACTTCAAGACAGTTTAAAAGCTGCTGTCAGTGTGAACATTGCTAATTTCAGGAGACAAAGGAGAACCTGAAATGTGAAACTTTTCATAAGGAAAATCAGAGAACCCTGAAAACAACAGAGCACATCTGTAAAGATCTGCTGCATGCTGTAGAGTCTTCACTTATGCTTTCAGATCTGTATAACTTCTCTCTATAACCAAGAGGACTTACATGTGGGAAAAAAATGCTTCAAAATAGGTATTCATTGTTTTTATGCTACTCTTGTGACATTACTGTACTTCAAATCCATCCAAAACTCCTCTTGAGATAGCACCTTGTGATTGCTATATTGCTACAGGGCTTGGCTTCTGATTACACAACTCAGCAGGTTGGTATTTAACCAATAAATGCCACCTGTCTGTACCAGACAGGATGCAGCCAACAGCCATGGCAGTTTCTTTCCCCACTTACCCATTGGTTCATATTTTTTTTTCTCAGCCAAAATGCATTATTATGCCTGTCCATGCTATATTCAGCCTACTCAATAGCCATTTGGTATGAATTACTTGCCTGTATAAACCTGCAAGGAAATTTATTGTAAAGTGTATTTTTAAAGCTGTGAAAAGAAGACTATAAACATTAAATATACTCTGAGATGCACCAAGTCATTCTTATCACGTGAATAAATGACTCAATTAATCCTGTTTTATTTGCCTAATTTCATTGTTTGTTTTTTATGGGTGTGTGTTGGTGCCCCCAGCAGGCTTTCAGAAAAACTTATCCAAACCTTGCAGAAAGAATTAACTTGTTTACTGTATTGTGATTAATAGAACAGCTGCACTGAATGTATATGAAGCTGTACAATGAATTATTATATAAATGTGTAGTCATTTGCAAGTGTGTGTCACATATGATCTTTACCTATAGCAGATCACAAGGCAGTGTACAAGTCAATATAAAGCACCGACTGCTTTCATTAGAGTACTCCTATGATGCTAAATACAATCCTGTCCTTAAAGCAGTGAAGAACACCTGTGTCAACAGGACAGTCTCAGACTTACTGAAAGTCCTTGACTTTCATTGAATGTATTTATGAAATTATTACCTGCACTGAAATAATCTGTGGGTTTTATCAAAGTTCACTTTGCAGCACTGGATTTACAGTTGCCTACCTTCTCGACTGAAAGAATGCAGAAAACTAGAATTTGCAGAAAATAATTAACAAGACTTCGTTCTTTACTCACTGCAGATCACAAGGCATTATTTCATGTAAGGTCTAACTAAATTACATGTCCCAGCTATATAGGACTAATTAACAAGGCTTTTTAGAAGTTTTTATTTTATGATACGGATGATATCTTACACATCTCAATTTTACAAAAAAGGAATCAGCAGGACAAGCGAGGGTTGCTGACTTCTATTAAAAAAACCCCACATATTGGGAGCTAGAGAGTGAAAGCTGCCCTGTGAGCCACAGGGCAGAAATTTTATTTGCCAGGAATCTGAGTACAATGTTTCTTTTTCCCCTGAAAACCTCTTAATTCTAAGGAGTGGTGTGATACTCCCATAAAGACAAGTATCCACTACTGAGAGCCTGTTTCATGAATTATTATGAAGAAGCTGAGGGGGACCACAGTCAATTGATTTTATGCCACACATCTCATGAATAATATAAAAATGGAGATAAACAGAAGAATCTTGACAGTGCATCAGAGCTTTGTTTTTTAAGTACCCGTGCATCAGTATAACAACACAATTCTGAAAAGAATTATAAATAGATGCATTTGATTTCTGGCTTCAATAGCAGCTGCAGCAAATTTAGAGGCAGGCCATGAACTAGTGCTCTTCCTCCCAGAAATATATCTATCTGCATCTAGGAGAGAGAGCTGACACTAAGTGGTGAAGATAAAACTCAGCCCAAACAGTTAAAAACATATTCACCTGGCTGGCTTAGCAGCTAAGCAAAACCACCTTTCCTTTCAGCTTTTAATGAAAATCTATGATTGTTGAAATACAGTGAAGCTGGCAAGGAAGGATGAAGGAATAAGGAATTATACAGACAGACAATAAGAACTTAATTTGCTTTTGTACCTTGAGTGAATGAATGAGTGTATAATTACAATACAATGATTTGTTCCAGTAGCCACGGTAAATGAAGTATATCCCAAAGAAAGAGAGACATTTGAACTAACAGTGCAGTGTGGGTAAGGTACAGTGGAGTTTCTAAGTTCATGTTGTTGTGTTATAAATGAACACTTGTTGGGTCAGGCCCAGAGGCAGCACAGCTGCTTTCAGGCAGTGGGGAGCTGAAATAACATACCTGTCAGGCCCTTGGTAGTATGTTGAGAGCCATCCTAGGGCTCCATGAACCCAATTCCTATGACTGGGCATAAAACCAGATCCTCCTGGCCACATCTGTGATTCACCTCCAGCTGATCAGTTTGATTCTGGTCCCTTAAGAAGCCCTGATGTGTCTGTGCTGTACTCATGGAGTGGAGTAAGGAGCATGACAGGCTGCGGGGGTCTAGTATGGCACCAAGTTCTATTGCCTCATGAATTTTGTACTGAAAAGAGAAATAGTATGGTCTGACTCCCAGCCTGCCTCATATCTTTGGTGACTGCAAAGTATTTTCTTGATATTTATCACCTTAAAAATCCTTATGTTATCCTGAGTTGTGCATAGAGAGTTCTGTTTAAGTCCAGTATATTGATGTATCCGTAGACTTAAACACTAATAAATTAAAAGAACATTTGTAAAGTATCTTATCTTCAAAGAACTATGCTTCAACTCACTAACCTTTACAATACTCTTGTGACTAAGTTAGAACTTGTTGTTTATTTATGTCAATAGACTGTCTTTTTCTGGTGAAATATGATTCTAAGATACTGTGTTCTGTTCCCAGCAGAAGTCATGACGTGACCAGGGAAGTGGATTAAATAGAAGAGCTCCACTCATACCTATCTCTGCTCATCTATTTTTATAAGACTTGAAGAATTTGACAAAAATCCTATGGAGGAAACCCCTATACAAAATAGAGTAATTGAAGTAAAAATATGAAAACTACACATATATACAATGCTGCCAACATTAATGATGGATAGCATATTTCTTACTGTGTGGTTTCTCCAAGTCTTTTTGGAATTAACCTCAGAATGTGGACTCAGACTTCAAGTGTGCAAATCAAGTGGCCAGCTGTTCAAAATATGACTCCACAGAAAGGCTTTGGTATTGGTCATTAAAGAGAAAAATGTTTATAGCACTACTGTGCAGCCTGTTGCTAAACTTGTGCCAAGTAATGACACAAAAGATGATTGTCGCATCTTATTTTGTTAACGAGTAATGGTATCACAGACTCATTGTAATTCATGTTATGATTTTCAGGGTATTTTATTTCAAGAAGTATAAACAAATACAATCCTCCTTGTGTTGGCCCTGTAATATGGACAATGCTTTTATTTTACACCTATTAGGCAGGATAATGTCAAATAAGGACAGGTAAAATGAAGCAGAATACAATCCTATTTGTAGTGAATAACCATTCCTTTTCTGATCAGAAAAACTGCAAAACTAGTAAGGCATATATAAATCTGGACATATGCTGTAAACCAGTTACCTCTTCTGCTTTCAGGAATTTAGGGAACAGTTCTGGTCCTGCTGCACACAACAGTAAACGGCCAACTAATTTTAAAGAACCCAGAATCTGAATTTTATTGATTCACATAAACACTGGCTCAGCTGTGCTTTTTACATCTTGCAGCTGTGGTTATGCTACACCTTCTGTGTAAGACACTGTATGTTTTCTTTCCAGTAAATGTCTTTCTTACTAACCTATTTGTATCTCACTTATATCTGTTTTGTTGTTGACAACTGAGACCTTTCCCAGGATACCATGGTAGAGCTATCAAGAGAAGTAATGTGGAATGGTTTCCTGAATGATGGGGGGAAAGGCTTGCGGTGCTGTGCAATTTCTGAAGAAAGTGCTTTGAAGGGAACTGGAGAGGTGTCTTAAATCACTGAAGAGGACTGGAACAAGAAAGAGACAGAACAGGGAATAATGCAGGAAGTTAATTTGGGAAGGAAGTTGTTACTTGCTCTAAAAAAAGCCTTTCTATGTCATTCTATGCTGGGTTTAAGACTTAGCATTGGAGAGAAGAATCAATCTGTTGCATGTAGGCTTTACAGACAGTCTTAATAATACAGGTGTTGGTTTTAAGTTTGTATATCATGATATCTTCTGCAGCCCTCATAGCATACGAATCCCTGAAGAGCTCATGCAGGTTTCTCTGTCTTTATTCCACTATATCCTGATAACTCCTTTGAATTCAGTAGGTGTTGTACATGTACAACTGATAATATATCTCGGTTCTTACAACCCTAACCATGCTGAAGGTGGCACTGCTGGATTCTAAACATGCATCATGGTTCTGTCAGTCTAAATTTTACTTCCAGGACTTCTAAGTGATACATTAGTTTAAACTATTGTTTGAGGTAGAATCTATGGACATATTCTAGACTTTCGCTTGTTAATTTGACTTCCATACAGAAACACAAAAGATGCTTAAAATCACCTTAAGTGACAAACTTGAGATTCCTCTAGAGAAAAGGAATGTTTTAGAGCTGCTGGAGTTGGCCTTGTCTCCTAGTTGCATTTTAGGGCCAAAGGATTGTAGTCAATGCCTTGTGCTACCAGTTAGATTCATTACAGTCAGTGCAAATTAGAGGAGTCCTGAGGCTGAGCAATACTTCAACAGACATGGGAACCAAGGCACAACACTGATGGCTGGAAGCCAGCTGTTTCCACACATCTTCTCTTGAACACAGGCAACCAGAACGAAGGACTGAGCTTCTGGGATTTTGTGAGTTTGCTCTGAATTTAAACTGCTTCAGTTTGCTAGCTGCTGCAATGTCAACAGGCAGGATATAGATTCTGTGTTCACTAATTCCTCATAATAGCATAACTGCACTTTCATTAATGTGGACTATTATACATAGCGTCCAAAACTGTTGTAGAAAATAGGGCAAGCTCTACTGTTCTTTGTTTTAACAGTATTATTGCAGTTGCCTGAAACTTTTTAAGCTTTTGGATATAATTAGTTGTGTAAAGAGGTTACCGGAGTAGCCCTCTTTTATACTGTACTACTGTGTAAAGCACATCTTAATAAATACATTATTTTTCCAAGCTTGTAACAACTACCATGTCATTCTGATCAGATTTTTAATATAAAGTTCCTGTTTGAGGAGAATGGATTTTTTTTCTGGAAGATTTTGGCAAAGGCTATTTGGTCTTGTGTAGGAACAAGTATTTATATTGGTGAGAAAAAGCACATAAGTAGTCAAGGTACAAATTTCTACATGATCTCCACTACATCCCATAATGCAAACAACAGTTTGGTCCCTACACTTTCTGACTTTCAGTACAGGGTAACTTGAAGGTTGGCTGATTTCTGGTTTTCTGTGGCTTTTAAGGGCTTCTGCATGGCCTTGTCACTCCTTTGTAAATTGTGGAAATTTAAAAAGCCAGCTGATCTTTCACATTCCTCAGCTGGCAAATCTCCATTTCCCAGCAGCAATCTCCTTTGAAAGCAGCTGCCACCCGAAATTTTTGACTGCATAATCAAGTCTCACGAATCAGAGTCCCATTAGCCTTCTGTTCAACACAGAGAAATTAAATCTGAAACATTACTCTGGAGTTCCACAGATGCTGAAAAAGATGGATCTGATTCTGAGATATTTTCGTACAACCAGTCATTTTAATGATGCACAATCCTTTATGTTTTCTCAGGTAAAACTTCACAAAAGGTGTAGTAGAAGGTATGAGTACTTATAGGTGAGACTGAGCATAAGTGCATTTTGGCCATTAACCATCTTGGGTTTCAAACAACTTTTGAGTCATCTCTTTTTCACAGAAGTGTGTAGCTTGGAAAAGTAATGAAGAACAAGCACTATAAGGCACCAAGAGGAGATACAGTCCTTATACTAATGAAGTGTGCTTCAGCACACTAGCATTCCTTCTAGCATATGCTGTTACTCACAAGTGAATGGGCACTTGACCCCATTAACATGAGGCCAGAACTCTCAAATCATGTTTCCTATGCTTGTTATCGTCTGAATTCTTAAGAGTCACAGGATAATCTGCATTCTGTTTGACTTGTCATGTGAGATATATATTGCTTATTTGGAACTTTTTATCTCAGGAGAACATACACTTGAGCTGGGCTCCAGGATTTCTGATTTCAGTAGTCAGGAGGTCCTGACATTTCTGTGTGGTTTGGAGACCCTTTGGTTGACACAGGTTGATATCTGAACCAATCAAATATTTATTCCCTGCTCCCCAAGTTTCTCTGAAAAATTGTACTCATGTTTTAATCAGAAAGCTACATGATTATTCATAATCCAACCGCCAGAGGTGTATTTTAGCTGTCTTGCTCTAACTGTTCTTGTAACTGAGACACTTTTGAGTGAAGTTGTAGTTGGACTCAATGATCCTGTGGGTCTTTTCCAGCCTAGTGATTCCGTGAAGTGTGGATATACCCAGGGTTCCTAGCCCATTCTCGGCCTGCGTAGCTTGCACAATCCACCAAACATTAAACTCTTGTTTAGTGGTTACTTCATAAAAAGCTACATCTCGGAGCAGTGTCTGCCCACAGTCAGGCTTTTAAGCAACATCCCCTTCAAGCCTACAGACACTGCATTCCTTGGCATCAAAAGCACTGGTAACTGCAGACGGCTGTCCCAGAGCAGGCAGGTTGCTTGGTCACGGGTAGGTTCATCAGCACCGACAAAGGTTTTCACAAGTTGCATCCCAGAAGAGCATTCCAAAGGTCACGTCTTTTCAAGCTGTACCCACCTAGCCATTCGCTTCCCAAAGAAATATCCCTACTTGCTAACTTTTATGGAGGCCTAGCCTGTCCCCTAGCGGTTGGGCCATTAAACTTTAAGCGGATGGGAAGGGACTTGCCAGGGGTGGTTCGACTGAACATGGAACAGTGCGGCACCCTGGCTTTGCTGACTGAGCTACACTGCTGCCCTGTACAAAACTGCTGGTACTGCTGTGTGTAATGCTGCTTGTGTCAGTGAAACGGCTTGTGCGAAAAGGTAAATGCCTTCAGCTAGCAGTGATTTATGGGCCCTTCTCAGGCCTGATGCCAGTCAAGAGGGAAGAGCATCAACTGCAGCTTAAAACTGGGTTTGAGGGGAGAAAGGGCAGTAAGGGCTCCCTTCTGTGATGGCTCTGGAAGAAAAACTGTAATTAAGTATAACAATGTGATGAATGTTTTATAATGGAAGTACAAAATTAGTGAGCTTTATTGACTTATCTGCAATGTACATGCTATTTGATTAATCATTAATTTGAGAATTTAGTTTCTTACATTTGAAGCTCTTGTTCTGTTGGCTCCCAAACACTCACGTATTGATGAATGAATAGCATTGATTTTCCTCAAGTAGATTGATTGCTTAGATGCAAGAATTTCTCCCTTTTTTCCCCACAGACTAGACCAAAAGAAGGGCTGCACCTTTGAGCTCTCTGACTGGCAGCCCCTTCTATTCCTCTGGCAGGTATATTAGGTCTTTTTAAGACAAAATGAAAGAATTGTCTTTTTGTGGCATTCTCCTCTGCTACACCAATTCCTTTGCTGTTTACTTTTAGCAAAAGGGATTCTTACATATATTTCTTTATATTTTTCATCATACTGCTCAGCATCCTGATATTAATATTTATTTCATTAAAGTGCTGAAGAAGCTGTGGTAGCACTGAAGCTGTTAAAAGGCAGATGTGAAATATGAAGTAGTGCACGTATGTAAGAAAATTACACTTGGTTCAGTGAAAGATTAGAACAGAGGGCAGAGAAGACAGCACATGGAGAACTCTGAGGCACTGGCAGATTATCAGCATCTGCATCCACACTAAAGCAGAGATGAGTTATAAGCCTGAAGGAAGGCACAGTTTGAGTTTTACTTTGCAGTCATCTATATGTAACCCCAAATATCCTGCTGAGATTAGTGTAGCTTCTTTCCCTTCTCCCACACTGCTCAAAGCAGGTTGTGTTGACTGTAAACTGAAGCTTGTGGTTATACAGAGAATACTTGGGAATATATAGTCTAGATCCTGAAATATTTTGTAGAAATATTTCACATGGAACTTCGCAAAACAAGGAGACCTGCTGCTCTGCATTCCCTGCGCTGCTCATCACTTTTTAAATCATGAATGCATTAGCACCCAGAAAAACCCCAAGCAGCGGGCGGTGCTGTCCCATCAGAAGGATGCGGATGGTTTTCACTGTACACCAGACTCACCTTTCTCACGCTGTGTCAGGTTCCTTCCAGCTGTTAAATCCTATTCACAGCCCATACCGCCCAGCTCATTTTCCACCTAGAACGAGCCAGCGCTGTCGTAGCCGAGCCGTGCGGGGCTGCCCGGGCCCGCAGCGCCGTGTGCTGCTGCAGACCCCGCTGCGGGCACAGCCGAGGCGCTGCGGGATTGGACGAGCCCATCGCGCCGCGCGCGGGGGGAGCCGAGGGCGGCCGGGCCCAGGCGGGGGAGGAGAGGGGGGAGCCGCCGGCTGCCGGGTGCGCGGCGCCCTGAGCCCTGCCCAACATGGTCGCCGCTCACACCTCCCATTCCTCGTCCTCCGGCGAGTGGATCGCTTGTCTGGATAAAAGGTATCGACGTCTTCAAGGGAGAGGCTGCGGGGGGGATGCTGTGAGCGTGGGAGCCGCGCCTCTGCGTGTGCGCCTGCCTGTGTGTGACCCGCATGTCCGTGCGTGTGTGTAACCTGCCTCCTGCATGTCTGTGTGCGCTTAACCTTCCTGCTGAATGTGTGTGTGTGCGGTAACCTGCCCCCCGCACGCTGCGTGTGCCCGTCCGCGGTGCCAGCCCCCGCTCCGCTCCCCTCCCGCCTTACATAAGGGCGGTGCAGGCGGGCATCAGGATGCCCGGAGGACGAGGTTCTCCCGGGCTTGTCCCCGCCGCGACACAGCCGAGAATGCCCTCCGCCCCCCACCATCCCCGCGCCTCGGAGCCGCCGCCTGGAGCCCCGCGCTTCCTCCCCGCGCGCCTCCCAGAGCCCGCCCCGCGGCAGCCCGGGCTGGCCAAGGTGTGCTCGGGGGCGTCGTGCTGCTTCTAAACGCACAGGCGGTGCGTGTATTTATTATTTATTAATAAAAGTGAATTCTGGGGAGCGCTTTCCCCCGACGTTGCCGTGGAAAATGAGTCTCGCGGTGCCGAGCCGCGCGGTGGGTGGTTTGAGCGCCCTTGCTGCGGCGCTCGCTGCTTTAGTTCAGGAGTGAAGTCACCGCCTGTGGGAGCGCGCACGGGGGCCGGGGAAACACTTAACAAAAATTCACTTGGATGGCGCGTAGCGGTTTACTGAGCGTCATTAGCCAGCTTTAGGCATTCGATGCCATTTGGAGTTATTGCGGAGAGAAACCTTTGTGCCCGCAGAAGGAACCTTCCTCTCAGCAGCTCCGAGTTTCCAGGTAGCCTCCTGGCGTTGTTGGACTCCACAGCTGATAAGATTTTCCTTAATGGCCCAGGCAGCAAACTAGGAAGCTTATGAAACTTCATCTAGACACCGACCGCAAATGCTCATCCCCTCTGGAAGTGGTACTTAAAAGGAGACAGACCTCTTAGAGGTTAAATAATGTGTGTAAATATTTAAAGCACTCTAAATGTTAATGCAAATGGAACTGGTGATAGTAACCTAGCCATATAAAAGCCAAAGTGAAACAGAGCCTCTCATTCTCTGCTTTGTAAGCTGACATTGAATGGGTGTGAAGAGGCAGAGTATGAGCCCTAGTAAATTTAAATACATGATCTTGCCATTTCTAAGGGTTCTTAAACGCAATACATTATAAGATCTAAATTATAAATGAACGTGGATTCATTCTTAATGAGCTACATAACCTTGAGGAGTGAATGGTTTTTTTTAGGAAACACATGTGAGGCATATTTGGCATGATCACTCATTACTCTTTCTGTTCTATTAGTGTCCTCAATGAATGTTTCCTGAACTGACTTTCTACTTCATGTTTGAGTTCAGCAGTTGTCAAAATGCTTGTCAATGTAAATCTGGAGAAGTTATTTCTTAGTTGTTGTAAGCCTTAAATTTTCATTAGCAGATTCTCAGTGGGTGAAGATGCATTTGGCGTAGTGTATTGGTGAGTGGCAGTGGCCAGAGTTGGAATCAATGTATATAATCATTTGTGCATATTGTTTGATTGTAAATTTCATTTGCAATGTGTCTCAGAGTCTGTCTTCATGTTAAAGAGCTTTGAACATTTATTATGAAGCTACAGTGCTGGTTAATGTAATTTCATCCAGATCTACTTCTGTCAAATGGAATTTTAATTGTCATAGAATCATAGAACAACCAGGTTGGAAGAGACCCACTGGATCATCGAGTCCAACCGTTCCTATCAAACACTAAACCATGCCCCTCAGCACCTTGTCCATCTGTGCCTTAAACACCTCCAGGGAAGGTGAACTGTCCTGAGCTCCAGTTCTTGCTTATAAAAGTTGGAGGGTTTCTTCAGTAAGGTTTACTTACACCTTAGTTGCAAAGTATGTACCTAAAAACGTTCATATGTGAGAGGAGAAAACTTCCTTGCATTTCTTTTTTCCCTTGGAAGTATTTTGTCTTTTTTAAAAGCATATGAAGGTGGGAAAAATGTTTTGTTTCCTATTACAGCTGTATTTTTAACTTGAGATAAATCTTTATGAATATAATTACTTAATCAATACATGCTTTGCCATTCCACTGTTTCTACAGATCTAAAAATTGACCTATTGAAAGGATTCATATTTTGTAAAGCAGGGTTTGTAAAGAAGTGAAGGACACTTGATTGCTTTGTGTGCCCTTCCAGTAATTTTTCAGTGCATTGACCAAACTGAGTTGAAGGCACAAATCTAATTGAGTAATACAACGAGATGGGTGTGTAGGTAAAAGGGAGTCCCCCATATCTGCATTCTTAAGCTCTCACTGAGGAAGCCAGGACTCAATTATTACAAATTCTGTCAGAATGCAGCTAACAGCCAGTCGCTCTGCATTTAACAAGCTGGTCCATCAGTACCTACATAGATCAGAATTATCTACAGCATTTCTTGTGCCTTGCATGGCAGGACATGAGAGATTATCACAGAGGTTCTGAGCATAGGTGACAGCAGTAATTTGTTGGACACGAAGCATCAGCAGTTGTACTTGTGTTGTACCATATACCCCTTTCCATCATGTACCAGCAGTTTTGGCTAACTGGGGAGGTTCCACTCGACTGGAGGCTGGCAGATCTTACACCCATTTGCAAGAAGGGATTGAGGGAAGATCCAGGAAACTTCAGGCCTGTCAGTCTGACCTCAGTGTTGGGGAAGGTCATCTTGAGCACATGCAAGACAACCAGGTGATCAGGCCTGTTCAGCATGGGTTTATGAAAGGCAGGTCCTGCCAAACTAACCTCATAGCCTAACCTGATAGCTGAGATGACCTGCTTAATGGATGAGAGAAAGGCTGTGGATGTAGTGTACTTGGACTTTAGTAAAGCCTTTGACACCGTTTCTCACAGTATTGTACTTGAGAAACTGGCTTCAACTGCCCTGGACAGGAGTTTTAACCCTCTGCTGGGTTAAAACTGACTGGATGGCCGGGCCCAAAGAATCGTGGTAAATGGAGTTAAATCCATCTGGAGGCTGGTCACAAGTGGTGTTCCTAGGGCTCAGTGCTGGATCCAGCCCTGTTAAATATCTTTATCAATGACCTGGACAAGGGGTTTGAATGTAGCCTTAGTAGTTCAAGCATGACACTAAGCTGGGAGGAAATGTCGATCTGCTGGAGGGTGGGGAGGCTCTACAGAAGGAGCTGAACAGGCTGGATTGATGGGCTGAGGCCAGTGGGATGAGGCTCAACAAGGCCAAGTGTAGAGTCCTGCATTTGGGACACAACAATGCCGTGCAGTGCCTACAGGCTTGGGAAAGAGTGGCTGGAAAACTGTTTGGAGGAGATGGACCTGGGGGTGTTGGTTTACAGTGGCTGAGTATGAGCCAGCAGTGTGCCCAGGTGGCCAAGAAGGCCAATGGGTCTTGGCTTGTGTCAGAAACAGTGTGGCCAGCAGGTCCAGGGAGGTTATTCTGCCCCTGTACTTGGCACTGTTGAGACCGCACCTTGAATCCTGTATTCAGTTCTGGGCCTCTTGTTGCAGAAAGTCTTTGAGGTCCTGGAGTGTGTCCAGAGAAGCACGATGAAGCTGGTGAAGGGGCTGGAGAACAAGTCTTAAGTGAAGCAGCTGAGAGAACTGGGTTTGTGTAGCCTGGAGGAGGCTGAGGGGAGACCTTATCACTGCCCACAATTACCTGAAAGGAGGTTGTAGTGAGGTGGGTGCTGGTGTCTTCTGCCAGATAACAAGTGATGGCATGAGAGGAAATGGCCTTGAGTTGCATTAGGGGAGGTTTAGATTGGAGAATAGGAAAAATTTCTTCATTGAAAAGGGTGCCAAACAGTGGAACAGGCTGCTTAGGGAAGTGGCTGAGGCACCATCCCTGTGGCACTTTGGGGCATGCTTCGTGGTGGACATGGCAGTGTTAGGTTAACAATTGCATTCAATGATCTTAGAGGCCTTTTCCTATGCAAACAACTCTAGTTTTACTTGTCTGTTAGGTAGTGTGATACTGTATTCTACAAATAGCCTTGCCAGTGGAAGAAATACTGCAACAGTCCCTTTTTAAACAGTTAGAAAGAGCAAGGAAAGAAAATGGACCGCAGTGCTTTCATTTAGTTAGAGCGGGGTTCAGATTCTTGAACAGGTGTTAATAGAAAGCATGTTTTAAAATTCTACAGGCATCTTGACAAAGAAGGTGGAAAAGCTACATAGCTTCTGTTTTTTCTTTTTAAAGTGTCAAACTAATTATGAGGAAGAACCTAAAAGAAAGGACATATCATGTGCTGGAAGAGAAAGTAATAAACAAACAAAAAATCTTGTTCTTTTTTTCGAGGTTAATGAGTCTTTCATATAACATACATAAACACTCACATATTTAATCATCATCAAAATAGTTTCTTTTATAAAGCTATATATGCTACACATGAACAGAAGTATTTACCCAAATAGTATGTGTGAAAAATTGTAGCAATTATCGTCTGTCTGTATTTAAACTTTGAGCTTGAATAGTTTGCACTTGAAAATATGAAATAGCCTTTTGAAGATATGCCTCTGACAGGGTTTTTGATAATCTCCTCTTACAGATAGTCAAGCAGACATTGGCAAGAAAATTGTTTTATCTCTGTAAAAGATATGCCTGAAATCTTCACAACCAAATAAATCAGGAGTATAATATCCTTTAGAGAAGCATTATTGACATAATTGAATAGAGATGTATAAGTAGCATTGGTACTAGTCACTTGTATACGTATACTGCGATGTTGTATTGAAGAAACTGAAGATAGATGTTATCATGTGTGAAAACATTACTGCCAGATAAGATTTACTGTGCTCTGAAAAAGCAAATTAGTAATATAAATAGGGAGCTGGATAAAGCATTCAGTGGTCAAATGAAGCAGAAAGGCTTGTGGGATAGTGAAGGTAAGTGAAATACTCTTGCTTTTTGTCATTTCCTAATAAATTTTTAATCCTGCTTTGCAGTGCTGGAAATGTCCACCTAACCTTGGCCACAGTGAAATGGGATGTCAGTACAGTACTCTGTTGAGATACAACTTTAGGGACAATCAAATTAAACTGAAGATTGGAAGAGGGAGTGTAGGAATGTCACCCATGCATTATCCTTCACGGTTAAAAGATTCTAAGTGTGAGGTTTCCATTTCCAAATCAATCATTCTTCCTCCATGGCTTTGTGTTGGCATTTATTATGGTCATGGCATGATACTCAGTTGTGGTTGCAGGATCAGTTAGTGAACTGTGGTTACTACATCAGCTGCTAAAGCTCTTTCTGGGCTTGCACCATGTGAACTTAAGGAAAATGGAGATACAGCAGCAGTTTGCCCCACAAAGATTCTGAAAAGTTAGGGAAAAGGAATAAGAGGCTGTTTTTTAAGCAAAAATAGATGAAGAAATGTAGCACTTCTGCAGTTTATTTCGCTTAAAATTCATTTTAAATTTGGTGGAGTGGGTGCTTCACCGTATAGAGTAATAGATTTTCTACAGGAAGAATGGCCTTCCCTTAAAATGCTTCTGCCCTAGCTGATACCTGTACCAGATTGCTGAGAGCTGAAGAATTGGAATTGATTTAAGAGAGTTATCTACCCTTCCAGATGGTCACATTCCATATATTGGGCTAGCGCCTTCAAAAAAAGGAGTACCCTTAGGAAAGGACAGAGGCTTTCCCTACACGAGACGCTCCTTGTCTGATCAGTGGAAGTAAGCCCTGTTCTCACCTTCATCTGAACTAGGTGGAAACCCCTGAGCAACTCTCAGGAAAAAAAAATAACCCTACAGAATTTATGGATTAAGTACCCCTGTATCTGCTCCTTTTGACAGGACCAGAAGTGGAAGAGATTTCTGCACTGGTATTTCAGGAAGAGCACTGAGAGAACAGTGTTGATTAGGTTTATATAACCTGATGCATTCTTCTAACCCTGTTTGCTTTTTTCCCCCTCTGTGTTAAACAGGTATAGCCACTAAACACTGAAATCCTACAGTCAATTCTATGCACATTAACTGATGGACTTGAACAAAGTCAGCTATAAGCTGAATAAAATGGTCCCAGTCACAGTTTTTCTAGGGAAAGGGGATATTCTGAGAATTATCTCCCTTTTTTATCTTGTCCAGTTTTGCTCTAATATCGAGAGTCTATAAATTAAGGGAATTAGTGTTCCAAGTGCTAGTGCAGTTAGGGTAGGGATCTTGTATAAATGGATTTTAAATCTCTTTGCAGGCTGCACCTCCTAATCTTCTTACAAGGATTTTGACAAGATAGTTAATGCTTACTGATACTGTTAGCTGGTGCACAGGTAAAATAATGGGATGGGTGAAAATCTGACTTGGAATATTTAGAAAGGGAGCTGTTGTAGCTCGTTGTGGTTTAAAGTGTTGAGAGGATATCTGTGATGTAGAAGCAACTGTATATACCTGAGAGGAGTTATTCTCATCTGTAGTTAATAAGGGTAAATTGGAGTATAAATGAGGATAGAGATTTAATACCTCTGAGACTTAATTTAATAAGAAAGATGAAAGACAGCAATTCAATGTGAGTAGGATCTGGGCTTCTTGCCCGAGACAAAGATTTGGAGCCCTTAAGTCTTTGATTCCAAAGAGGGATCTTTAAAGAAAAATCCTATTGCAAGGAGTGCTTACACTGTGATTGTAACAATAACGTGGTAAAGATATATACTTGTTGACTTAGCTTTGGTTCATTGTAAGCTACCTGACTCCTGTTCATTTAGAAGCTCATCAACTGGATAAAAGAACATTTATATTAGTAGAGCTAACTAGCAGCATTTAAATGAATATCTAATGATCACTGACCGTTGTCTATCTTTCTGATAACCCCTTTATACATAAATGATTTCTGCATCTGACCCAGTATGATCTCCAAAGAACGTTTTATGTTTCTTTCTGTAAGTAGTGGTAGACATTTAGTCTGTTATGAAAGATTCTTTCTGATGCTTTTAGTTAGTGACTGACTTACTTGCTGATTCATAATGTTTAATAATCACATTTAAAATTTATGTCTTGGAGTTCGTTCACTTTAGTTTCATAAATATGTAGTAATTTTCTAAACTGCTGGTCTGCATATTACTTTGTTGGAAGGAGTTCTGTGATTTTATTTTTCTTGGAATCTTGCTTTTTCTTAAAAGTTGTTATTGTCATACATTTTAAATGTTTTAACTGTTTGGATTAAAACTCTACCCATACTAATGAAGAGTTGAGATTCTTGCTTCCATGTTTTATTTGTCCAGCTTTAAGAAACAGGAACTGTGTGAAAGAGAATGTACTTATTAAAGTTGTCTTGTTTGCTTGTAAGTGAGAAGAGAAAACAGAACGCTCAGTTTAGTATGCAATAAAATGCGGATGAGAAATGTGAATATAGGAGCTACTGCTGATATTTAAAGCTTTTCTTTTAGCCAGATAGAGAATTTCTATTCTGAACACAGATTCCACAGACCTCCTGTATATTTGGACATCTGTTTATTCATGTTCTCTTGCAAACTTAAAACTATCATTCTAAGCTTTTTAGGATAGGGCTTATCATATACAGTAAATATATAAGTACATACAGTATCTAAGTCCTACTACAGCAGGACTTTGGTGCTAAATGGACCTAACAGACAGTTGTTAGGATGTTTTGGAAGGCTTTTGTTACACACCTGTGATAGATTTTAATTGGTTTATATTATAGTGTGACATCTAATGCAAACATTTGTAAGTTTGATGCATACAAGTGGGAGTGTGTCTCTGATAATGCTCTTGAGAATTTCGTTCTTTGTTTTCTTGCAGACCTTTGGAACGTTCCAGTGAAGATGTAGACATAATATTCACACGACTGAAAGAAGTGAAAGCTTTTGAGAAATTTCATCCAAGCCTTCTCCAGCAGATATGTCTCTGTGGATATTATGAAAATCTGGAAAAAGGGGTCACGTGTAAGACAACCTCATATGATGATATATTTTACGTGGATGAAATTGGGGGTTAGGCTGGGATTGTCTCTAGGAGGTTGATGAGATTGTGCAATTAGTGGAATGGATGTAAAAATGTTTGCAGTCATAGTTACGGGAGAAGGTGGGACTAAAGTACTGCTTGCTTTACAAATACAGTGTGTAGCGAATCAATGGTAACAAGGCATGCATTATTGGATTTAGGACTTTGCCACTGTTTTGTTGAAAGATTAGAAGCAAGTCATTGCCCTTAAGCCTCATTCTTCCCCCGTAAATGTATTATTGATCTCTTTTGTAGGTACTTTGTTATGTCAGGGAGAAAAGTGTATCACCTAGGCATATCACTAATAGCATGTGCTTTGCAGTCTCTCTCGATAACACAAAACAGGTTTGCAGAGCTGCTTACTACTGTGAGGTGCAACAGCTCCATGACTGTTCTGGCAGCCCATGTGCCAGACGAGGGTGGACAACTTGTGCTGGGTTTGGGATGCTGAGATGGAAATAAGGAGTTGTCCTATGATGGGAATGTGTGAGTTCCCAAAGCTGTACCTGGGCAATAACTGATGGAGATCTGTGGTATTTGATGGAGCCTCAGATACCCTTCTGGTAATCTGGCATGCTTTAGGCACTCAGCACCAGGTTTTGCTTAGAGTAATAGGAATTCTGATACACTGTAACCACACTGTTAGAATACCTGTACATCAAATTCTTGCAATTGCTTCTCATCCAGAACTCTTACTGAAGTCAGTGGGAGTTGTGTCTGTACTGGAAGATTCTGAATTTCAAAGGGATGCTGTTCAGAAAGACTTTTTTTTTGTTTTTATTTTGTTTATTAACTAAGATAGCAGTAAAAGAGAAGCAAACTGAGAAGAAAAGTGAAACAATTCTATGTGCTTTCATTATTTCTCTGGTGCACTGACCAGTTTAATGAAGTATGTGCTTTCCAGTGTCATTTGAAGTATTGTAATAGCAAATAAACAGTCTGATACTCTTTAGTGCCAGTGGTCACTACAGCAGCGCAGTAATATAAAGGAAAAATGTTTGTTAATGTTGCTAAACTTAAAGAGATAATTCTTATTTACAAGATTTCATCTTTCCAGTGTTTCGTCAGGGTGATATTGGGACGAACTGGTACGCTGTTCTGACAGGATCACTCGATGTGAAGGTGTCTGATACAAGCAACCACCAGGTAAAATATATTTTTCATTGAAACCATCTGGTCAGTAATTAGAAGAAAGGGTATGGCTTATGCTGCGGCAGATGACAATGACTTATGTCATACAGATATTTTATCTTATCAGAACTGTATTTCTCTGAGTCTCCTTTAGTTTCAATTGTCCTATAGAGGTAAATCATGACATTGACTTTGGGCAAACTGAAACAAAATGTTCTGAACAGGGATCTACATTTTAATACAAAACAAGACTTTTCTCTCTTTTTTTATTAGAGCCATATGAAGTTACAGATGTAAGAATCGTTAATTCATTCCTTGGAAATATTTTAATTTAGTCCTTGTTGAGAAAGTTTGAACCAAACCCACCTACACTGCCATCTGAGAACACCATGCTGCAGTCTCCACTGCAAGATAGGGCAAGTGTTATAGTAGTAGTAGAGTATTAGAACTGATGCCGTGTTAGATCTAAAGTTGCATGCAATTTCTCAGTATCCTGGCACTCCTGGATTTACAGAATTGGGAATTTAGAGTAAATATGAAAAAAAAAAGGATGAAGTATTTCTCCTGGAGAAAGTATCTCACCCATGTAATCTAATGTCATGCTGACAAGTCATGCATTTGCTGCTATGAACTGAGTCTGCTGGAAAGGCATCATGTCCCATTCTCTGCTCCTGTGTTTGAGATCTGGGATTGTCCATCATGTAGCTCAGCATAGGCTTGTACCTCTGACATGTGACTCATTGTCCCTTCACATGAGTGGTGTAGCTACCCAGGACCTGGAGTACAACAGTACCCCTTTTTCCCCACCTTGACTGAATGTAGCATGTGTTTGGGGGTGATGGTGGTGCCTCCAGAACCCCTTTTCTCGCTCATAGCAGTTTGGCAGAAATTGTATTTTTCCCTTCCCTGAGCATTGCATTACCAGTGAAACTGGGTCAGCAAGTTGGGACAGTGTGTGAGCACTGGCTTTTCCTGCTTCTTACAGTAAAATGTCAGATAAGAAAGGAACTTCTTTCGTAACATTTTTAGTACCCTTTTCACAGCACTACATCAAGACTGATTGAGAGTATAATTAGCCTAATCTTAGCAATTATTGGCATAGACTGGCTGTCATTGGTCTTGTTATGATTTGGAACAATACCGAGCTCTTATGAGACATTTTTGTTTGCAGGTCCAAAGCAATCAGGAATGTTTTCTGATGTCAGCCAAAAGATGGCACTACTTTGTTCCTAAGGTCCAATGTTCTTTACTGGCTCAGGAAGGAATATATCTGCAAAAGTGTTCTGAATGGGGAAGTTCAATTAAGAATCTGTTTGAACTGTTGATTTATTCCATTAGATGGAAGGTGGAACACTTTGGCTTTCAAGAAATCTAAAGTAAATATTTTTTTCCTGCTTATTTAGGTTCACTGCATTTTCCTGCTGATAGGAAGCTATGGAACAACAATTAATGTGGTTCTAGTTCTAGAAGTTATATTCTGTAATAATTTCTTAACCTTGTGTTTCCTTCTCACAGGGACAATGAATTTTTATCACTGCCTAGTTGCCATAGGGTATAGCCTCACTGCCAAAAGGATGGCATCTCCTGCATTTCCCATTCCAGTGCTGGATAAGTTTGGTGGTTGAGGTTTTCTAAGTGGTATTTGAGTCCAACCGTTCTCTGGCTTTGCTCCAGATTGGTGTTTATACCATGTCTCTCCTTATCCACCTGTGGTGTTCTCTCCTTGTCCTGCCTTTAGTTCGTGGGTGCCCTGTTCCAGTTGTGCCTGTACTTCCTTGTTATCATGGTGGTACTCATTCCTGAGCTTGAAGTACTTGCTAGAACTCTCTGCCTGCTGTGCTTCATACAAATCTAGATGATGGAGGAAACACAGTTTAGCTTCTCAGGCGGGCAGTGCTGACAGAGTCTGCTGTCAGCATTGTGTTCCCAACTAGGAATGACCAGTGCTTAAGGTGTAGGGCTGCTTGTAACCTACTCTGGAGCACATTTTCCAATAATAGCACCCAGGATCTAAAACTTCCTTTGCAAGGTCATAGTGATGATTAATTGTTGTACTGTTACTATTGTACCGTTAATGGCACTAATGCTAATGAGACGCTTCCAGCAGAGCAGAAGAGATACAGAACTTTAAGTCTGGAAGTTTGTAGTCTCGTGTAGAGGTATGGAAGGACTATGCCATCTTTTCTAGGAAGAGAGAAGCTAACTTTGTGTTTAGATTCCTGTCAGTAAAAAAGTCTGCAGACAACTAAGAGTCCTTTTGATACTTAAGATGAGCCAGAGGTTGCATTAGATGACCTCCTTAGTTTTCTTGCAGCTTGAATTATTCAGTTGATTATATGATGATTCATACAGTGTTAATGTAAATATGGAAAATAAATTCTCTTAATTAAAAATATATTAGTCCCACTTTTAGTAGGTGTCTGTTTGTCTACCTGCAGAACTTAAATTTCAGCAAGCCTGGAATTAAATGCTTGTGTAGCAGCTGCTATGTGCTAACTCTTTATACAGTCACTTTTGGCGCTTGGTAGCTTTCTCATTGAAAGTGCAGTGTTATTGTACACTTGTTCTTACTAAGAATGTCTTAATGACCTTTGCCCCTACAGAAGAATGTAGTTAAGTTTTGTACTGCAAATTATATGTAAATGCACTATAATGGATCAAGATTTCAGTGTCACTAGTGAAGTATTAATTCCTACACGTTCTTGCTGAAGATAAGTTTCCTTATGCAGACACCTGTGATTTCTCGCAGAAAATGTTAGTAATACTGATTAGGAATAAGTTGAGACTTCAGAAATATTAACATTGCATATCATTTGCTATTACAATAAGAGGAGCATTCCATGTTCTGAGTTAAGTGTTTTAATGAAGACAGATACACACATTTAGGATCTCAGATAAAGTGTCGCTTTCATATTGGTTTGGAAAAATGCTTTCTGACTGCCTGTAAAACCGCATTTTGTCACAAGAGGGCAGCGTTAGAATACCTAACAGACTGAGCACAGACGTTTTGTACTAAAATGGCTAGTTTGAAAGTCACATTCAACAATTTACAAAATATCTGTTCAAAAGAGTTTGACCAGAGCAGATTTCTCTGTTACCATTAATTCTGTTCTGCTGAGGAGGTAAAATAAGCTTGCTGCTGCTCATGGTGGTATTTTTATTTGTCATAGAAATGGGACAATGCAATTTACAGGACAAAGAACTGGCAGGTTTACCCATCCAGTACACTGAGTGGTGGCTGGTCTGCTTTCTGTACAAATCGCTTATGATTTTTCTGGCTAGTCAAGAAGAGGCTGAAGAGGACTTTTGTTTTCCTGATAAAAATGTCACAGTATGAATTGCAGAGGTAAGCGTAATGAGCTGTTTTGGTCTTGCCTCAGCTTGTTTGTAAGAAATACCCTGATAAATATTGTGCTTAAAAGTCAAGCAAAGACATAGTAAATCCTCTTCAAAATGAACAGAAAATGCAGCTTGCTTAGAATCTGTCAGAGGGAGGTGTTTACTCTCAGTTATGAACAGAATCTGAATTTAATTTTTATTTGGCACTGTTCCTTACCCAGTTTCATAGCTGAGGTGTATAGTGATAAAAATTACTCTTACATGTATTCCTAGTTTGTAGTTGTCTTAAAAATACTGGTGACTGCCTTGGGTATGTTTAGTTTTTTTACTCTATTTTGAAAATGAACAGGTTCTGAAGAATGTATGTTGGTAATGCCTCAGAATAAAACTGGGAATAAAGGCATTATGACAAACGCATCAGTGTGACACCTTTACCAGATTCTGCAACATTTTGTTTTACTGAATTAGAGCCCTCTACCCTGAATAATTAAGATTTATATTCGTATCTGATAAAAAAAGGGAAGGAATGAAGAGAAGAAAGACAGAGATTGAACAGCAATTTGATCTGCAGTTTTGCTGTAGCCTGCCAGCTGAATCACAGTGTCTGCTGGGAGGTATTGTCAGCTTATCTTGCCTGTGTTTTGGTGGAGTTTTTTTTAAGCTGGTCATATTTTAACAACAGACCCAACTGGACACAGGGCGTTGACTTTACAATAGATTAGCCTTTTTAATAAGAGATTTGAAGGAGATGCTGTGGATGTTATAGCAGTGTCCTACAGTAGGAAGATGCTGAGGGCTGAGGATCAAAAGCCAAATAAGTTAGTGGGGTTGCTGAGAAGAAATGACTGTAAAGAAGGAGGTTTAGGTGTCCACGTAAGAAAGAAGAATTTCCTGGCTGTTTGAAACTGTGGACAAAGGAGGTATGTGATAAGATAAAGTGGAAACAAGGAAAGAGTTGTAAACAGGACAGTCCTTGCAATACTGCTTTCTGTGCGTAAATGCCATTATGTATGCGTATAAATAGCCATTATATATTTTGGAGATAACCTACATGAAGTCACAGCATAGGTTTGTGCTGTAGTCTGTAGTATAGTGTAAATATGCCCAAGCTAGCTCTAAGTGATTTAGTTTGACTGTGAGAACTGCTCTACCCATTGTAACACAGGGATTTGCTGAACTAATGTACTCGGCTGAGGAGCAGGTTATGTTGTCCCGTGCTGAGCTCCACAGTGTCATGGTTGTACTAATTTTGGTTTTGAACTTAGCTAATTGAAAGTTAATGTAGAAAAATAATTACATTTGTCTGCCAGGTAATCTAGCACAATGTCCAGTACATTGCTAGTGGCTTTTAGAGGATCAGCTATAAAGGTATGGAAATAATGAATATGTTATTGCAATACAGTTAATCTGATCTAAAAATATTTTAGGTAGGAACCAGATGAGTAGTTGGTCACAGTCTTTCTAGAAGCGTAATGCTTCCTTTAAGCAAATCACCTTGTCTTGTGTAAAGAGGATGGCCTAACATACATTGTCAGACTGCAGTTTTACTGTGGGAAGATATTTCTATGCTATCCTTAAAAATAGTTTAATGAGGATTTTCTATCTGGATGGCTGAAACTTGCTTCCGTGGAGATAATGGAAGGGGAAAACCACTTCATAGAACAGATGGTTTCCTTTCATGTGTATCCTTTGGTTTCTCTATTATAAAAGGAAATTTTTTGCTGAGGACAAACTGAACTGCGTCAAAGTAATAAAAAAAGAAACTTTTCAAAATACCAGCTTTTGCACATCTCCAGTTAAACACAGGGATGATATGGAGTCCTAGAGAGAAACAGGTGCAGAGGTGAGAAAGGTAAAAGGAGTGGAAAAATGATGAAATTAAAACCAAAGTAGCTACATCAACTCATCAATTCCAAATACTGACTAAACTAAAATTCCAAAGAAAAATGCCCATTCCCTTTCAACCTAGTCAATCTAGCACTTGAGATTTTTTTTCCTATCCTATTTTTTCTTTAAGATACCATGATTTTGTTTACACACAGTACAAATCCTAAAGCATCACAAATCAGCAAGGAGCATGCAGAGATCTACCTTGTGATGATGGGGAAGAGAATAAAGCAGAGTCTTGTTTCTGATTCTCATGCATTCCATAGAATGCTCTTACAAATTCAGCAATGGTTTAGACTGAGGGGGGATTTAACAGCTCTGTCACTGCATGTGTCTCATCTGCCAGTGAGACTGAAATGGAATATACAAACAACCTCTGATTTGAACGTTACCGTTTTTCAGTGTGTTCAGAGAACAGATAGTATTGGAAACAATCTCATCTTTTTAAGTCTTTAATACTGCCCTTTAAATAGCTATGTGAATTTTAGCTGGCTACGAGCAGCTAGAACCCCCTGCTGCTTCTGGGATTGCAAAGGAGAAGAGCAAACTGAGTTTTGAGCTGCCAGCGATCCTCCTGAAGTCTCCACTGAACAGCAGGAGATACCTTGAGTGTAAGGTTAACAGCCATAATAGGAAATGCATACCTGATTCCTCAGGAGTCTGGAGATAGATAAACAAGGGACAGAGAGAGAATGGGGGCTCTGAAATCTTGAAGACAGGTGGGCTTGCTCTATCTCTGGCTGTGAAAATCCATTTCTATGGAGAACAATATTGGCTGGTGAAAAAAAAATCTGAAAGAACTTTCATTTGGTAGAAGCCTAGCCTTTTCTTTACTGAATGTAGTTAGGACCATTCCAGCTCCTTAGTACCCCACAATGTTAATTTGTCTTGCAGGCTGAACAGCTGCCTCATGAGAAGTTATCTTAGAACGTGGTTCCTTCACCAACACCTTTCCTTTTCTCTTCTCTATTCTGTCCTTAAAGATTTGTTCTTTAGGATTGTAAAGAATAAAAAAAAGATGAAGCCTTCCAGAGGAGTTTATTTTTTTGGAGTGAGAGAAAGGAGTGAGAAGTAAGTTGGTAGATATAAATATTACTAATAGTCCACCTAATGGAAAAGTTTCTTTTTCTGCCAGGCTATTTGGCTGTTCTGCCCGGCTATTTGGCTGTTCTGCCCTATACAGAGATCTTTTATCTCAACTTCCTAAATAAAGTTGAGAATAGTTTATTGGAAACCTGGAGATCAAATTTGATGCTAGCATAGGTACGTTTTCTTTGTAGCTCCTTTGAGTGCAATTGTGAGTGTGGCAGCACGCATATAGCTGAAAAGTAAGCTTGTTAAGGCAGAACTTTAGTGTAAAGCCTGGTTTACAGGCTATTTGTAGAGACTTCTACTTGGATGCCTAGGTGCTCATTCCCAAAAATCCTTTCTTTTAAACACTGCATGTTCATATTTACCTTCCTTGAAAATTTATATCTGACAGTTTGTAAATTCTTCCTAGATATTTTCTAAGACATAATTGATTTTCTTTTCCTGAACATATAATTTTATATGGTAATATCTGTGCAAAAGCAATTTGCTATGGTTCAGGGAACTGGACTATCATGGGCATTTGTCTTTGTAATGCAATTATAAAGCTACTAACTTGATCTTAATAACATTTGCCTATTACTACTTATTAGATGCATGAAAAGAAAACAATGCAATTTTAAACACAGAAAATTATGCTGAAGTATGCTCATGCATCTCTCCTGGATTACCAGCTGCAAGGTTGCAGTGGATGAGATGCCAATTTTTTCTGCTTTTATTTTTGTGGACATTTAATGAATCCTACATGTCAGAATTAAACTGTATTTCTAATGTTATATCAAATAAAATTAGCATGTGTTTTTAAATGTTTGTGTGTTTGTCTGTGTGCATATATGATTTCCTTAGTAATGTGTAGCTTGTATCACTAAGTTTTTAATTCTATTGCTATTTCTCTTAATTACTCAAAAGACAATCAGTTAAGGCCCAAAGGAATGAGACATATGGAAGTGTTCAGCTTCAAGACTGTGCTCAGGAACACTGCAACTTGTAAGCCTAAAACAGAACATGTATCTAAAAATCTTGATTCAGCAACTTAC
>WAAB01001661.1:0-64698 GCA_013389865.1 Piaya cayana | reverse complement strand
AATTTGTTTGGAAACATCTTTGATTGCTTACACTTGTAATTTTTTTTTTTTTTTTTTTGGTCTGCAGTAGCTTGTGGTTTATATTGGAACTATTATAGAGGAATTCCTGGCCAGGAGGGATTGATATAGATAACTTTCCATCACGTCAATGGAATGTGCTCTTATAGACTCCTTCAAAGTAGACTTTGCTGCATGTTTGGGACCATTATGAGTACTGTATCCGAGGTTGTTTTGGACTTTAGTTTTTTTTGGTTTTTTTGTCTAGTACTTAATTGACAAGCATCCATTAACAACTGAGAGATTTACTGTCACTTCCAACAGAAGGACCAAGAACTGATCAAACTGTGTGACTGCATTGTGCACAGGCCTTGTGCAACAGAGAAATGCATTATAAATACAAGACGATATTATAATTGAAAGTTATAGTTACTGAGACAACGTAACAATCAAATTTTCTTGCTGATGAGGGTAGCCTATTAGGGCAGAAATTTATGTTTCAAGATTGCATTTCTCATGCTGGTTATCTTCTGATCACCTCTGGCATTTCTAAAGGAACAGTCTTTGGACATAGATGGAGTTCATAACTTTCTTCCAAAGACGATGGTGACTCCTCTGTTCTCTGCTTTGCAGACAGAAATGTCTGATACAATTGATAGTCACAGAAAACAGAAGTCCTACTTTCTCGCACATTGAGACTTCCTGTATTGTTATTCAGCATACTGGGGTTTTTTTGTTGGTACTTTTAATTAATTTTCTTTTAAGGAAAGTTACTGAAGAATTTTAAGGTAATGCTGTTAGAAATTGTGACATAAAGACTTTTAAAACATTTTGGAATATTTATATTCTTTTATTTTTAATTGAAAGGATGCTGTGACGATATGCACTCTGGGAATAGGAACTGCTTTTGGAGAGTCCATTCTTGATAACACTCCTCGCCATGCTACCATCGTTACCAGAGAATATAGTGAGCTTCTTCGAATTGAGCAGAAGGACTTCAAAGCACTTTGGGAGGTAAATTCAGATTTACTTGCAGTTGATGTGGAAAAAAGTGAGATCACCTTTTAAGTATTTGTCAAGAAATATAAGCACATTTATACTGTGAGCAAAATTATAATTCCCTTAAATTTGGATGAAAAGGAAAGTATTTTAGTTCATATTCTGCATTACATACATCTGTGCTTGTTTCTTGCAGGCTTCTTCTAGTGAAATAACTTAGGTGAAGTTTCTGGTGGAATTTATTTGTATACTGCAGTTGTTGCTTTCTTAACCTTAAACTTGCTTTTATTGTCAGCATTTATAAGGAGATTCTATCTTTACTGTACTTTGGTATTTCATATTATTCTTCTTCTGTCTCATCACCAGCTGTAAGGGGCTTAGAATTTGGAGAGGGATCAAAATAGCATAGAAATTAAGCTACTCTTGACATGTGAATTCTATTAAAACTTTTTTTTTTGTGGAGAATATTCTGCGGGGGTTCTTCAGTCTGTAATCTGCGTGTACTTTGGTACCCATGCTGAGAAGACTTCATTGACATGTTACTGAACTTCATTCAGTTTGCATTTTTCTGAGCTTTATACTTGATTTGGAAAGTGTTCTGGGCATTGGAAGGCATCCTGTTGGCCTGGCCTGCAGTATTGCCAGTTTGTACAACCAACTTGTTTTGAATGATGACTGTACAAATTCAGGTGTTGTGTAGAGCTGTCAAATGGTCTGACAGTGTCTGAAAGTTGCAGATCTAGGGACACTAACTATATTTAAGAAGATGCTGGTTGTAGCGGTTTAGTTTAGCTTTGCCCCTAAGTGCAGACAGGGTTTTTTGTTGGCTTTCCCTTTTCCTGCGAAAGAGCAGTATTATACTCCAGATAATTGTCCTAAAGCTGTACTAAAGCAAGGGCATCAGAAAGAAAATACAATCCACAACTAGCTACACTGACTGAGGAAACAGCACTGATATCACCTGTCTGCAGATATGTTGCCTTGAGCATAATTAATGGTGCAGAATGACTAAGGCATGAAAGGCTAAAGTGTGAATGAAGCGTGTTTGTCATTACATGCTCTGATCAGATTTCATTCTTTGAATTGCATAACTGTAATTTGTACTGCTTTTTGGCAATGTCTACAGCTAGAATAAAATGCCTGTAAAGCCTCATAGCAAATCTGAAGAAATTAACAGTGCAATATTTTTTTTGGCAGTTCATACTTATTTTTCTCTATAGGAGGTGCATTATAGTTTTAGACCCTGGCATTAGAAGATTATATATGCCAGTGATCTCATCTATTTTAACAGATGCTACAATTGCCACTGGTCAGAAATTTTTAGTGTAGCTAGTGTGTTACAAGCTCATGATGGAGGACAATAAATTCAATTGCAGCTTTCTCTAGTAACTTTTTTTTTTTTTTAATTCTAGTTGTATAAGCAGAGTAACTACTTATGTGTATATGGCTTTCCTGCCAAGAGAGATTTTTCCTATTAGAAATATTGGTGAAGTAGAGCCTTAGCACACATCTTGTATGTTGCAGGTGTTATGAAATTGTGCAGTAGAGCATGTCACAGATGCTGCAGGTGTCAGTCACAGACCACAGTTCAGCTTTGTGGTGCTTCTTTGCCTCTTTGTGAGGTTTTACAGTGAACTTTCCATGGATTTTGGTGTGCTTTCTTTCAAGGAGGCTATCTCTGTGCTCCTATTGAGTGGAAAATTATGCCAAAAATACAACTTCAGTGGTTAGTCGGATGTAAAATTGCATTCATTTTTTTCAAGGAAATATTTGTTTCCTTGCAATCTACTAATCCCAAAGCCTACATAAACTGCAGCTTAGATACATCAAACAGAGAAAGTTCAAAACAGAGAATTATTGAAGAAAATTCTCCCCCAATATACAAGCAATAGCAACAGTCATATATTATTGCTATTATTATTGTTGTTAGTATTCTCAGAAGAAAAATAAATACTCTTCTTAGGGAAACTTTTTGTTATATTATGAATGCTATGCTGTTCTGTCTGTGTAACCCTAAGATTCATATACTTTTGCTGTGACAGAGCCCATAAGGCGAGATAATTATTTATACAGTGATTAATTATTTTTAATGGAAGTCCACACAAAATCAAGAATCAGTGGTACCATGAGAAAAATGGAAGAAGGCAACAATGTCAATGTCATTACAATCCACATATGGTGCATATGTGCATAAAATCTAGTTCATAAACAAATTTAGTTCCAGAAAGTAGTAGTTCTCCATTAAAAAAGAAGCTTAATAAATCCAAAATAATGTAATACATTACTGTAGGATAAGAGCAACCTAAATAAACTGTGGTGTTGAAATTCTTAAAATAGTTACTGCTTTTATGAATGTGGGATTGTTATGGAATTTCCAAGAGTACAATATTTAGTATTCTTTTTTAGGTTGTGAGTATAATCTTGGAAAATAAACTAGTATAAATTGATTCAATATTGACTTCAGTTTATTGTGCAACTAGTCCGAAATGATAGGGCTAAGAACTGTGAACTATCTTCCTTTTTAGTAAAAATTCTTTAACACTGAAACCTATTGATGATGATTGTATTTGTAACAAATGTTTGCCTACCACCAAGCTGTGCAATTTGCTGAAGGACAAATAAAGCTTCTAGTGCTTATGAAACTTACAGAATAGATCCCAAAATTAGTTTTTAAGAGAAGGAAATAATACCTATCTATTTCAGTTATTTCAAGTTTAGAAATAATTTTCAGAATTTTTATAACTCCAGATTATGACACATTTTTCTGAGTTTTGTTTAAATTGAGAAGTAACTTTTCCCATATTAGTTATATTGCTGCAGGAAACAATTGTATTGAAAGAGTGTTTGACAGATCAGATGTGGCTTATCAGCGTATTTAGTGCACATAATACAGCAAAGTGTATTGATTTTTTTAAAGTACAACTGCAATTGGGTCTATACTGGAAAGAAAGAGATTGCTGCTTCTAAAGAGACTTTTTTGTGTTTTTATCACTGTTCTCCTGTCCCTTTTACAAATACAAATACCCCTTGAGAAAAAACCAGGACAATCCTTATAACAAATACAATAAGATGCTTTCTGTAATATATAGACCTACATATTCAATCAGTCCTTTAAATGCAGGAAGATTTTTTTTTTTTATGACCTTCATTTTTAACAGTTAGGGAATGCTGGTCAAAACAAATTATATTGTCCTGATAACAATGATGGCCTTCTCTAATGACTGTATCTACTGAAATAGCATTCTGTTTGGGAACATCGGTTGAATTTCTAAGATTACTCATCCTTGGAGATTTGTTTTGTATCAACAGCTGCTGTGGCAGTTTGAAGATGAAATCTCTGCTTAGGTTCTCACACAGTTGAACGCTGTTCCCTGATGAAGAAGCTCTAGGAGGTTATGGGAATCACTGGTGACACACCTTTGTGCACCGGTTGTCCCTGGCCTTCATCTCTGAGGAAACACTAACAAACATGAGAGAGTTGTTCATCACTGTTATAACACTGTAGACTTCCAAGATGCTCTGTAACTCTGTAGGGAGAAGTATTCTTTAAATTGATAAGAACTTGCTTTCCCTCTTTAGCATCAATGAGTTAGTGTGGTGCTAGCTACCTTGGCCAAAAAGCTGTTTCAAAGCACAAAGGAAAATACATCCAAAAATAAACATGAAAGCAGAAGGCTGCACACAAGGAGCTCTGGTCATGCACATCCTGTTGGGTCACTGGCTTGCTCCACCCCTAATAGTTGGATTCTTTTAAACATAGTAAGAGTGAAATGAATGTGTTTGAGCAATGTTATCATTACAGAAGTTCTCTGTAGTTCATCCTTAAGCTTTGTCCTTTCATGCAGTTGCAAACTGATTCAAACCTAGACAGGAAGGGAGTGAATCTGCTGAGAGGTGACTTATTTTTAGAGGTCTTTCCTACCACAGTGAATTACTCAGCCTTCCTTGGATAACATACAAATAACGAATTTCCTTTTGTGTGGAATCAGATTATGTTAAAAGTTACTTGACATGCCTTGAAAAACATTTGATCCTGAGTGAATGAAGAACAGCTATTACTTCAGTATGCGTTAACTTAGGAGCCAAGACTCCCTCTCTCCAATAAGGTCAGGATGAGTATTTTAATTCTTTATTCATATTCAGCAGCAGTCTGAAACAGTAGCATAACTTGCTTCCTGCTTTTACCCATCCAATGATAATCCTGTAGCTCTCAGCAGACTGCACTGCTCTGAAATGACAGCTTGGGACAAGCAGCTTTCTTAATTTTTCTTTGTTTTCTGAACACTGTGAATTTTAGTTTTTAATACACTAGTTTAAGAACAGATCCTATGTCAGAACAGAAGACATGTTACATGTAGCTTCAATGGAATGCTGTGTAGGAAATACAGGTATGAAATGGCATGCTGTCTTAAATTTTGTAGCACTGTTTGGTGAGATTTGTGAATAAGGCTGAAGTTCATAAAAATTGAGACCATATCTCTCCCTGTGCTTGCACGTAATATCAGTTTGTCTTTTGAAAATGTATTTAATCAAATCCCATATGTTGAGATATAACATAATAATTTCATATGTCAGGATTATGGCAGTAGGAATTGCAAAGATACTGTAAAAATAAATTAATGAAAATGAACATGTAAGGATTCTAATTTGTTTTATCCATTTGGTCATGCTGTAAGTACATTATTTATCAAAGTATGTTGGTGAATCTCATGTAGTTTCTTTGGAGCATAGTGCAGTAGGCAGCATTTCAGAGAAAGCAGCTTTTTCCTTGCCTCAGACTGCTGGAAAATGTGTGTTAAATTGTTACTTGAGAACATTCTTGCTTCTTTCTCTGGTAGACTCCCTCAACATGTTTAAGCAGTGTTAGGAATCTCATGTAAGTGTCAGTACTTTCTAATGCACCTTTTCACCAATGACTATTCTGTACTAGAAACTCTTTCCAGTTCTTTTAAGTGAGAGTTAAATTTGTTCTGAGAAATGAAATGTTGGGAGGGGGGTAATCAAACAAAAAATCAGATACATGTCCAGCTCCTAAACTGTCAGCTTGATTTATGATATACTACTCTACCAGTTTATTGCCCAATAATCCGTTGCCTAAGTCTTCCCTTTGATTTACTGATTTCCCATAGGTGAACATAGAGCTAAACTTAATAAAGTACAGAATATTTAGCTTTGCAGGATGGATGATCATGTGATTTAAAATAGCGAAGTGCTTGGAGACCCACAGAAGTATAAAAAGGTGGTTATGGAACACTCAGCTATCTTTACCCACTTTGTCACACTCTCCATTGACTGCTCCAACTTGCCTTGATAATTTGTCTCTCAAATGGTGTTTCATTTGAGAAATGTAAAAACGATCAAATAGTAGTAGCCTACATTTGCAGTGTAGCTGGAGTACTGTGTTCACCAGCCTCTCAAATAGCTGTGTTTTCAGAATAAGGAAGAATTATTCCATGTTATTAGGTACAGGATGCAACACAGCAGGAAGATATGGATGGACCCAAGTGTGTGGAATCTGTTGCCTTATGCTGTCTCCAAATCTTCAGCTGGTGACTGATTCAAATTTGTATGCAAAGAAACAGAGGTAGTGTGAGAGACAAAGTGATAATAGGCAAGCAGGAGTAACACATGGAAGGAGGAGGAATATAAAAAGTTGTCCTCCCCTCCCCAACATTAGAATATGGCAGTAAACACAATAATGACAACTTTGTGACAGTAAAAGATGTGAACAAAGCTTTGAAAGTAATGAACATCCCACGTTTATACCTTCAGTGTTAATACTTATAGTATGAAGGTGGGATGTAGGTGGCAGCTGAGTAGCAGGGAAGGGCTCCAAAATTGTTATTCTACCAAGAAGTGGTGCCAGGTTGCACTCCCAGTTTTGCTGGTGTGAATTGAGTGTACTTCAATTGAATATGGTACAATTGCTTTGATCCATGCAGAGCTAAGTGGGAGCAGACTCTGGCCTTTAGTGTGGCTATTACATTAGTTTTGACCATACTTGTAATGTGCTTTTAGGGTTTTTCCCCCCTTTTTTTCTTAGTCAAGCATTTCTCTGTCTGGTGGAGCAGATTTAAAGGAGTATGGGACAATGTTTATCCTCAGTAGGCGGACTTACCTCAGAACAAGCCATGTTTGTCACTGCGACTGCTGCTTTCATTCAGATGTATTATTCGCTTCATATTTTTAATAATGGCTGCAGATTTTGTGAACACTGTGACAGCGTATCTCTTAGAGGTAACCTTCTTGGCCATTGGCAGCAGATAAACATCTAGGAATTAATCTAGGTTTTTCACTTCAGTAACACAGCTTTTCTCTTGGTGTGATATGAACTGATGGAAATGTACAAGTCTTTTGATGACAGTCTTGCTATGATATGTTCTTTTCAAAATTATAGCATTATGACTGAAAAATTCACCATCAATAATTATACAGTCTGTTTCAGATATATTGCTGTGCCATTATGTATGATATTCAGTATTCTCAATGAGGCACAGTTTCTGTAGAAAATTAAGGCATCCAGTTTGTTTTAACTCTGAGTCTCCCTGCCTTTTGTTGTTACCTTTGTTTTAAGGTGACAGACACAGGCACTTCAGACATCCCTTGTGCAACCAACAAGACTGAAAAATAACGATCTCGTTGGAAAGCCCTGATCCTTCCTCATGTCTCTGCAGTGAACTTTCCTGATAAATATTTTTGCACGTCATCCCTCCAAACAATTTTCACCCCAGTTTCCTGGTTTATTGCAAATCTATTTGGGGAAGAGTGACTGAAAAGCTGCTTGGCAGAAAAGGACCTGGGGGTGTTGTTGGTCAACAGCAGCAGTGTGCCTGGATGGCCAAGAAGGCAAATAGCATAATGGCTTGTGTCAGAAATAGTGTAACCAGCAAGGACCTGGGAAGTGATTGTATCCCTGTACTCAGCACTGGTGTGGCTGCACCTTGAATACTGTATTCAGTTCTGGGCCCCACAGTACAGGAAAGATATTAAGGTTTGTCCAAAGAAGGGCAGTGAAGCTGGTGAAGAGTCTGGAGTACAAGTCTTACGAGGAGCAGCTGAGCGAACTGGAGCTGTTGAGTCTGGAGACAAGGAGGTTGAAGGGAAAACTTGTTGCTCTCTGCAGTTATCTGGAAGGTGGTTGTAAGGAGGTCAGTGTCAGTGTCTTCTCCCAGATTAACAGGAGATGGGAAATGGCCTTGCATTGTGCCAGGGAAGGTTTAGGTTGGATATTAGGAAAACGTTTCTTCACTGAAAGAGTTAGCAAGCATTGGAACAGACTGCTCAGGGAAGTGGTGGAGTTGCTACAGCTGGAGGTGTTAAAAATATTGTAGATACAGCACTTTTGGACATGATTTAATAGGCACAGTGGTGTTGGGCTGATGGTTGGACTTGATTATCTTAGAGGTCTTTTAGAACATTAATAATTCTATGATTCTTTGAATAGCAGTGTTATGTGAGTGTATCAGCCATCACCATATGGACATGGAATAAGGTTTTGTAGACTTAATTTCCCTTAAATCATACTAGCATGTCATTTTTCCTAGGTGCAGATCTGCATCACTATAGGCCAGCAGCTTGAAGCCCTCATTGAATCCTACTATACCAAAAACTCTGCAAAAATATATTGTAATTCCTATTTACAACCCTTGTAAATGTTTATATGTTTATTAGCACTTCAAAGACTCTTAAATTACATTGCAGAAAGCTTGACTTATTTGAGGTTCCTTCATGGATAAAAGGAAATAGAAACATTCAGTGAGCATGTCAGTCTCCCTGCTAAGCAATGCCTTTATTGGTTTTATCATAATTTATCATGGTTAGAGGTAAAGTTGAAAAATATGAATTCATTCAATTTTCAAGAAAAGAGAGTATTTTGATTAATTCCTAAAATATTTAAATTACATAAGAACATCTGACAAACTGAAATGTATGCACTTAAAAGACTGCAGATGTTTTTGAGGCTGCTATTTTTCTTTGAAGCTTTTCTGCCAAACTTGCACTTTCTATAACCAGCTTTTTTATTAGCAAAGAAAATGCTTTTCATCCTCAGCAGATTGTATTATTAAGTGTGGTATATCTAAGCCTGATGTGCTAACTGGCAAAAGCATATATTGCAAAACACAACTGGGAGCCTACAAATCTTCTTTCAGGGAGCAAATGTCTGGCCTTTCATTTGTTCATTTTTATTAGTTAAAAATGTCATTCAAGAGAATCACAGGATTTGAACTTATAAAATAATTTCTAGCTTTTTTTCCCCCTGTGTACTCCTGTTTTAACTGTCAAATGTGTCTCATCTGTCACAGAGAGAAAAAATGTGTAGCACAAATCATGTCTTTGTAAGGGGGGGGGAAGTGTGTGTAATTAGCTATCTAATCTGAATTTTGTGTATATATTACTATGTTACATTGATATTTGCCATGTCAAACTTCAGTGTCAGATTGTCTAGAGCTTTGGTTCGAACTGCATTTGTGGTTGGCAGTGCCTTTTCCTGCCTTAGAATGGATACCAAAGTGATCAAGTGCAGAAGACTTACACTTCTGAACCTCTGGATTTGACACAGATTGTCTGTTCCTTAGCTCAACTACATGGTTATACCTGGATGAGGTTATTTTGGAGATTGAACCTTTCTGATTTTCTGATCAGTGTTGTCCTCTCAGTCCTTGGTTTCTTTTCAGATAAGTTGTGCTTTTCCTTCCTCACCCAAAAGGTTAACTACTATTACTGGTTCCTTCAGGTTCCTGAAAAAATTACTAAACCCTTAGAAGCTTCCTTTTCGCAATCAGTTTTTTTGCTGGGGGTATGGTTGGTTGTTCCTCCAAGGCATTTCTATAGAATGCATGCTTGCATGCTCAGTTTGAATGGATGCTTTCTGCTTGTAGTATGTAATGGGTCAGGTAAATAACGTGATGCCATTTGTTAGATCAATGGATATATTTTAATATTGACATTTTAAAAATCCATTAGCTAAAACCTGCTAGCATTAAAAAAAAAAATTGGGAGCTTTGACAAGAAAGTATGTAGCAGAAGAAGCTCTTCTGCAGATTTACATGTCCTGAAACCAAGGCTATTGTATCATGTTATATATTATTCTTTAGTATTCTGGCAGTCTCGTTTAGTTTATAAAATATTTTGTAAAAATGTTGTAGATGTGTTCACTTTCATGTAGGAAGAAAAAAAATGTAACCTGCAGGTTCTGTTTAGCAGAATGTAAATTCCTCCTTCAAGAAGCACTCCCTTGAATGAGCATTTAACAACTTAAAACTCAAAATAAGCTAAACCCCAAACATTATCAGTTTATTTGGTATATGGATTAATAAATGGGCTCAAAAACAGAGTGTTGTTTGCTTGTTTTAGATAGAACGGTCCTGATAGATGTCTTTTCCTGGTCATAATCAGAACTGTAAGGTTCAATGTTTGCCCTTTCCCTTAGACTGGTTCATCCCCTCTATTCATCCCTGGTGAAACCCTGCCTCATTGAAGTCAATGAGCATTGTGGGATTTCAACCAAGGTAATTACTAATTGCTTCCTTCTTCTTGTATAATATGCAGCACAGGCTGTTAGCACAAGGTTTAAAATCCTTTACCATCTTCCCTTCTGTAACAGTTTCTACGCACTGATATAGTTGATGTGATGTGAGAGCACGAGGCTGGAATCACTCAAATGATTTTGTGCCTTAGTAGTTCAGAGGTGCTTAAAAAAAGGGTCAAGTCAATATTTGTACTGAGGTAAATTGCATCAAAGCCTACAGGGAGTAAGAAGTACAGAACCCACCCAGTCTGTCGTCTGTGCTGATTATGGGCAGTCCCAGGTATCAAGAGGAGAAAAGATATTTAAAAAGCCCAGAGAACCCAGATGCTTGCTCTTGGATCAGTCCTTGTTTCAGTCTGAACACTGGAACTCCAGCACTTCATGTACTGAGGGTTAATGGTGGTTGCTGAAATTCCCTTAGTTCTGTGAGTTACAAAATTCCTAGAAATCTGTTCATCAGTAATGTGAAAATATCAGATCTGAAACATGCCCCAAGGGGCCTGCAGGCCCTTTGAAATGTTTAAATCTCAAATGGATTTATGGAACAATGTGATGATGGATAATTTTTTTTTGTTTGCTTTGTTGAATGTTTGTTTATGTCACTAATATTCAAGAGCAGCATATGGTAGCCGTCTAAGGCGTGTGCTCCCTGTGTTTTTATACTCTATAATGAAGTGGATATTCACAAAATTCATGTTTTCATCTAATATTTCTGTTATAGACTGTTGTTTAAACAAACCCTTTATTTTCCAAATTAGACAACCTTTGATCTGTTAATTTCTGCAAATTGCTATCCAGAATCTCCTCAGTACAGGTTAGTGGAAAAAAGGTACAGTGTCATTGTTTTGTTTTAGCAGAACAAAAATGAACATTACAATTGAAAAACCAAGTCCTTCAAAGAAACCATGCTGTTCTGAAAGGACTGAGTTATAAGGGAACTTGTTTGAGTTACTTGGGCTTTTATGTTTAATTCTCTCTGGGGATAATGCTGGAGACTCTCAGGACAATTAAGGAAAGATTAAAAGCTCAGTAAAGGCTTATTTTCTCTCTTCTTTCTACCAATAGCCTTCAAGCCTGTACCCTCTCTAGAAGCATGAAACATTTTTCAAAGGCCTTTTTTCTTTCTACTGTCATTTCTCAGGCAGTTTTCTGATACCCTTCTCTTCTGTGGATTTATAAATGTGGCTTCTCTTTCCACATTTGTCACTTTTGATCCTTAATGCCAGTTTTGTTCATCTCTGGGCAGGAATTCATTGGATATTTCTCCGTAGGTTTATCTGTGACATTTAGATCCTATTAGATAACCAGGGATCACTAAGTATTTAGGAAATAATTCTTGCAGTCTTGAAGTTGGTTAGAATTATACTGTCACTTAGTATTTCTTAATACTGCAGAGCTATAGGAGTCAAGTGTGATAAAAGTGTAGGCATTTAACCAGATATGTCTGAATACCCCGATAGAGTAGCAGATTTGATTTAATAAGGTACCCATTTTTACATAATGCTTTATCAAAGAAGAGCTGTGCTTCAATCTAAGCATGTAATAGCTGTAACATTTACCTATGCTGTTGCTGTGTATGGATGAAAGAATATATGTTTTGAGATTGCAACAGAAGTTCACATCAAAACTCTCATCTTTCCAAGTTGTTTCTGTCTGGTGGTTTACACACATCTGCCGTATGGGATTGTCTTACAGAGGGTGTTAATTCCATCTGGTCTCGTATACAGAACACACTTTGTGTCTTTTTATTCTAAGAGAGACTTTTCCTGTTTTAGCAACAGAATGTGGATTTTTCTACCTTTGAATCTTTTTTAAGAATTACTTGATATGTCTTCAGAAAATTATACATGCCACCAGACATCCCACAGTAGTGATACTTCATGGTTTGTTGTCAACTTTGTACTACAAAATTACGTAAAGGGGTGAGGCACAGGAAATCCTGGAAATACTCCAAGCCCTAGTAATGACAGCAATACAGATTCTGCTACCATAAGAATTGTCTAAAGGATTGATTTTACATGAGTAATCATACTGTAAATCTAGGTAGCATTACAGAATGGTAGGTGAATTACATTTCTGGTGTCCATTAACTGGAAAATGTCTTTGGATAAAAATTGAGTTAATCTTTATTGAAAATAATGTGATGAATAGCTGTGACCATTCACATGTAAACTGTGTGTTATATTTTCCCTCTTTGTTTATGCTTTTTAAACCATCAGACCCATAAAAAACAGCCTTTGTGGCACTGTTTCTCTGCCAGTAGCCTTTGTGAGGGATAGAGAGGTACTTTGTCTGCATACCCTCCTGAGGGGTTATAGAACAATGGCAGAGCTTATCCTTTATGGTAGTATGTATGTGTAAAAATATTGAATGTCTAGAAAGATTTCTTCTATCCTTGGCAATTAACATTTCTGATGATTTTTAAAGTATGCCTTTACTGCTAAAACTTTCTATGTGTCTGCCTATGTATATCTTCTTTATCTTGTAATGCTGTTGCCACCTCTATAAATGAAAATTGATTTAATATGCTTAAGAGCTTTTTACAGAAGGAAGAAGCTAATCTTATTTTGAAAGCTGTTAAAGTAATAATTAATGCTATCTTTACTTGAATGTGTTCTTTTTAGATGAATGCTTTTGAATGGCTCACTTTGTGTTAGTAGAATTTGCTATGAGGGATGCTCATGTGACTTTCCCCTAAATCAGATTGCTCAGCATGATGAAGATAAATAGAAACAGATATGGAAGTTTTGATAATACAGAAAAGAAAATCTCTTAATATTGCTAGTTTAATTTTCAACATGTAAGCAGGGCACGTGCTGCATTACTGCTCAGGAATGTGCCGCCTTCTGTATTGAGGCCTCTATCTTGGCATTTGTACTGCCAGAGCAGTGCTCTTCTGTTTACACTAGGCATTAATAACAAACTGTTCCATGAGAGAAGTGCAGGGAAGATGCTCTTATTTTGTTAGATACTCTGCAGGGTGAGAGAGCAGCAGCATGTATTAAGTATTTGAAAATTTAAAACAAGATTGATGGAGTTCCAGTAAGTTGTGTTTACTCTTGTTAACAGTGTGTAGAAAGTATATTCGTAAACCAAATCTATCCAGTTGCACTAATTTCATTGCAATAATGGACAGCAGAATTTGCCATGTCTGTGGCATAAGGCTCCACATATTATTTCATCTGTCTCTTGTTGTAAGCAATACCTGCCACTTCAGAGAATGTTGTAGAAAACTCCCTAGCGAACTGTTAAAAAGGGAGTGTACTGGCATAACATACTGTATAAGTAAAAAACTGTCATGCTTCCTCAACATCAGTCTTCCAGACTAGTGCTGGTTAGCAGTATGAGTTTAGCTCTCCTGGTTATTAAATATACATTTAATGATAGATTTAGCATGCCAAAGATTCTTTAAGGGAAAGAAAGGGATGAAACACAATGTTCTCAGCAGTAAGACAGTTTATAACTGTCATCCTTTATTTCATTTTCAACCTGTAGTCTAACCTGATGTGAGAAGTGGAAAAGGACATGTCACAACATTGCCACTAAAATGCAAGCACATATATAGGGCCATTCTGAGAAAAGTGACAAATTCAACTTCATTGTAACACTGTCTTTCTAACAAAAACCCATGAGACTGATAGTTAGCTATTTAGAAGAATAAAGTGTAGGCTTGTGCTTTCTATCTATTAAGTCTTTTCCAGTGGTTCTTGGTAGTGTTGTTTGGCAGGTGTCAGTGGAACAGCATATAGTCTCTTCTGTTGTGTTCTTAGTTGATCCTTGCTGCTTATGTTGGGGTTCACAGCTAGCGGATTCCCTTGATTTTTAGATATGTCTGTATTTCAAATTCTCTCTCAACTTCTATTTTGAAATAAAAGTCCCTGTTTTTCGTGCAGAGATTTTTTTTTTTGTTTGTTTTCCTTGCTGTTTTGCTTGCAGAGAGAGCCTTGAAATGCAAACTGGATACCTGGGGTAAAGTGTTCATACTGATTTATTTTTCCTCAACATTATTGATTATTTGGTCTTCTATTTGCTAAAGAGGCGTCTGCTCAAATTTTGCTGGCAGGATTGTGGGGAAACATGTCATAGTGTCAGGTTGGGAAAGTAGGCTTTTAATGTGGTATAGTTAGTCTAAGGAAGGACTGATAAAAGGAATAGAAAAGACCTTTTACTGACATGAATTGTGTTATCCCTAGGATAATTTGCTGACTGAGGTTAAAATGTAGGGCAAACTCCGAGTTGGCCTTCCAGAACTTGTATGTATTTCCTTAGTTTTTTTTCCTGTTGTGGCGGTATTCCATTGGAAGAATGAACTGTCTCTGATTAGTTAGAGTACCTTACAGGAATTTACTACCAGTAAAGTCCTGTGTTCTTCCCCATGGAAAGTGTAAGATGCACCAGCTCTGGTATTAAGCTATCCTGATTTCTATCTGCATAAAAGCAGTTCTCATGAAAATCATAAGTCTTTCTGCAATTTTGATCAAGGTGTTTAATTTTACCATCTTGCTTTCTTCATCTGCAAAGTGACAAGATAGTCTGTGTTGGGAAAGGGTCAACTTGCAGTGGCTTTTTCCCCACAGGACAACTCTTCATGGGACACCTCTGCACAGCCAACTGTCCACAGGGACAGCTCTACAAGGTGAGCACCAAGTGCCTGGCAGCAAGGATTCAGCTGATGCCGCTGGTCCTCCGCACCCTCTCCCTGGTGCACTCCAAGTTGTGTAAAGCTCTTGAACATCAGCAGAGAGGCTGCAAGGTCGTTGCTGCCATGCCTGTAGTTTACCTTCAGGGGAGGAGGTGCACAGGCAGGGGCATGAACAGAGGGGAAGGTTGGGGGAAGCAGCAAGGAGAGCAGCTTCAGGCATGCTGTCTGTCTGAGCACTGCCTGGTGGGAGAGCCTGCCATTTTCACAGAATCACAGAATCACGGGGTTGGAAGAGACCCATTGGATCATCGAGTCCAACCATTCCCACCATTTTGTTGGCCTTGGGTTGATTTTGTTTTCTCTTTTTTTCATTTGAGATTTTGCTCTCCTTTAAATTGAAGGACTTAAGGACACAGTGTCTTACCACCCCAGAATCCTGCTTGCTGCCAGGTGCTTGGGACACCTTGTGTAGAGCTGTCCCTATGGAGAAGTGTTCTGTGGAGAGCTGGCTGCAGAGATTGTCCTAGACCCTACGTATTTGTTTCCTGAAGGCTTTTTGATGAGTGTTGAGAGGTTGAACAAGCTATAAACGTCCAGATGTATCATATGCAACACTTACCTAAACTCAGAGACTCTCAACTGAAGAGGGTGACCCTTACTATGCTTCCTTAGGAACTCAGCACAATCAACTGGGTGCCCTTTCTGTGATGGGACTCTGACTGTAGCTTAAAAATAAGTTTCTTTGTGTGTGTGTACATTTGCTAGGTTTTAGATATCTGCAGAGAATATTCATATTGATCATTTAACCTCCAGCATTCCTCCTGTCTCATTTGACATTTTGAACAAATTAATGCTTGCATAAGCAAACACTCAGATACCTTATCTGTGTTTTTGAGAACCTACCTTTTTCTTTAACTACATGTATTTATTTGTTTGAAATTGAAGTGGGCATAGAATCAATAATAAATTAGAAATACATTTTAAAGCCTGCTTTTCAAATAATTCTTTTTCCTGAGTAACACCCTTTTTACAAAACATTGTTTTGTTCATTCCTATTTTCTCCAATTAACTATCTTCCTTTTTAGTGAGGTTTAATGTATTTTTTTTCAGTAGAGAAGTCATGTTTAATTATAAGTTACTTGCATGTTTTCAATTACAGATGATAATTTGTTTGACTTTACACTCTCAATTGCCTTGAATAATTTCCTGTAGAAATACCATTTGCATGTTTGAAGTATCAGTATGTCATTTGCATAGCTTGTGTGTGACACTTAAGCAAAGCACTGGAGATTAGGAAGGACAGATGATGCTTTTCAGTGGCAAACAGTGATATGATGTCTATTCTTTCTTCTGTCTGCTCAATAGATGTGGAACCAACTTTGTTGAGAGAACTGGAAATTATGCTATCAAACCAATATGTTATTTCAGTAAATAATTGGGAGTTAAGTAAGTGGGCCAACAGTAATGTTATATTCATATTTTTGCTTGATATGAGTCAATGCAGATTGATGTTGATGCTCTTCATGGCCTCATGTATGTAGTAGAGAAAATATATATATCAACACATCCCAGTTGGTATCTGTGAGAATTCCATCACAGATAAAGCTGTTGTAGTTTTTAGCTGCTGGAGGTGAGATTGTAGGAGGATTAAATTTCATTGCAACCATGTATTAAAACCACAGTTTGTTTGGTCTACTAAAATAAATTCTGTGGTAAGACCTTGAGTACAACATAGTAAATGCAATTCTGCTCACTCAAGTTTATAAGAGATAGCTCAAACAGGGAGACGTGCAGAGAAGAACCATCATGGTAAGGGAGATGGAGTGTTTGTTTTATGTGGTAGGACTAAGAGAGCATGTCTTGATTGGTCTGTGGATGTGAAAGCTCATAGGGAATATGATTGCTGTCTATAAGCACTTAAGACTGCAGTTCAGGGCAAATAAACTGTTAAAGAGCAGTGCTTCTCAGGAGCAGATAGGTACTCATGTAGCTTGAGTGTAATCAGAAGTTTCTTTTCAACCATGAGAGCAATGAGATTTCAAAACAAACAACTATTGAGAGTCTGAGGGCAAAAACCCTGTATTTTTAAAGTTGAGTTGAATTCTTATCTTAGAATCATTTTCTGTGTGTACCTGCAATAGCAGCTCCAGTGCTGTTTCTCGCACCACGTTTCAGTATTTTGGCTCACCTCCCATATGAAGACAGGCTGAGAGAGTTGGGATTGTTCAGCCTGGAGGAGAGAAGGCTCTGAGGAGTACCTTATAGTGACCTTCCAGTACTGGAAGGGGGCCTACAGGAAAGCTGGGGAGGTACTTTTTATGAAAGCTTGTAATGATAGGACCAAAGACAATGGCTATAAATTGGAGAGGGGAAGATTTAGACTAGACGTAAGAAGGAAGTTCTGCACTATGAGGGTGATGAGGAACTGGCACAGGTTGTGTAGTGAACTTTTGTGGATACCTCTCTCTCCTTGGAGGTGTTCAAGGCCAGGTTGGATGGGGCCTTGAGCAGCTTGATCTAGTGGTAAGTGTCCCTGCAGATGATGGGGTGGGACTGGACCTGGATAATGTCTGAGGTCCCTTGGGACTCAAACTGTTCCATGATTCTATGTATCTTTTTCCCAGTGCGGTGAAGATCTACCTGAAGTCATGGGGCTCAAATTTTGTTTCAGTTCTTAGCAAAAAAGTGTCTGTACAACTGATACTGCCTTTAGAACTGACAACACTTTTCACTTTTGTTTGTCTCCACGGAACACTCCTTTTTGTTGGTGGAAACCTGGAAGGTCAACACTACTCTGTCTTCTCTCTGATGTAATGAATCTCGGATTCTTTGTTGGTATTGTAGTATGTTTCCTTATGAAGGGGTATGGGTGGGAGCACTGCTAGTGTAGTACAGCTGTTTCTTTTGGGTGCTGTCCTGAGGTATTGGAGCTGGTTATTTGAAACTCATTGCCCAGAGAAGGCAACTCAGGGTTACTGCTTTTCAGGCTACAGAAGTCCTAAGGAGGATTCAAAGCCAGACAGAACCAGAGCACCCTTCCTCCCATCTTTCTTGAAGTAGAGAGAACTTCAGTTGCTTTGAGTGTGTGGTGGTAAGCACCTATCATCCACAGAGATTTCTCACACTCAAAACCAGAAAATGCTTCCTCAGCATTTGCAGGGAGCTGCCTGGAGTCTGGGAAGGTGTGAGGTTGAGGATGCATCAGCTCCTCAGTGTTCCTGTTTAGTCAGCTGCTGGCAGTTCAGCATTGGGAGTGCTTTGAAACAGTTTTTCAGATTCCTTTCCTCTGGCTTTTGGATGCCCTTCTGCAGTCACCCATTTCATTCCTTATCAACAACACACAAAAAGAGGAGGGAAGATGAGGAAGCTTGAAGAAGTCACATGCAGTCTTGCACCTAGACCTAAAACTGCCTTTGTAACAATACTGTGCTAATGAGCTTAGGTCTTTCTTGCATTCTGCCCTGGTGGTGACTGGATGCCTGTGGTCACAGTAGCAATAAGTATATGCAAAATCCAGAATACACTTTGAAATGGATGTTGCCACATTTTGCTGCAGTAGGCTTTCACATTAAAGCAAAAATAGCCCCTCTTTGTTGTAAGATTTGTTATAAAGTAATGAGTTAATTCCATTTCCTTCTTTCTTTCCCAGTTTCCTGTTCAGGGTAAGGTATTCCATGTAATGTTTGTTTAAATTGGGTGCTGATAATAAACAGAATAGGTCTTTATGAATAGCTGAAATTTTTCTGTGCAGTGATGTGAGTCATTTTGACAGTGAGCAAACTTGTCAGAATATTTCCATTTTCAAGACTAGATGGTCTAAGACATCCATTTTTCCCTAAATATATTTCAAAGTCCTAATGAAAATTTAAACTCCTGTCTTGTGGTGTCTTGAATTGAAAAGATCATGAATTAACAATTGTGTTTTACTCTAAAATACTACTCGTTTACTGGAAAGTCAAAATAGTAACAACAAGGTTTAGTCATGTTCTTTTACTGCCTCTAATAGCTGCATTCAACAATCCTGTAGTATAAAATATGTCAATACTAAGGAGAAAAGAGAGAGTTCATAACAAACACATATACTGTATGGCACCAAAATGATTTTTAACCAAATGGATTTATAAGTAAAATACTTTTAACATATAAGGTACTTAACTTGCTTTTGTCATAAGTCCTGTTTGCATTAATTATTTTCACATTGTCCGCTTCTACGGGATAGACTGGAATTTCATTGCACACATATAATACCCTTGTGTTACAAAGTGAAAATCCTGTGTTTTTGACTGAAATGTTGGTGTATTACAGCAGTCTCTTGCCTAGGGCCATCTGTGTAGGAGAATGTTCCTTTAACAGAATAAATCACAAAAAGGCTAGGGCAGACGTATTGGAACCATTCTTATTTATCTCTGCCTCCTGTTCTTGCCAAAGCTACTAAAAAAGAAGTTGAATGGGTAAAAACATGGTATTTGTATGAGACTACCTGCTTTGCAATGGTTTCAGGAAGAAAAAAAAAAATTGTGCTACATTCACTGGCTCTTTAATTCAGATTGCCAATGATAATGTGGAGTCTACCACGAAAGAAAGGTAGGATGCAGAAGCAGAAACATTAGTGCTAATCTGCTGCAGAAGGACTAGATAAATCAGCACAGCTCTCATACATCACTAAGAGGGAAGCTGATTGCAACTTGACCATGTGCCGAAGTGGTCACATCAGCAACAAGAACGGAGCATGGCTAAAAACCCTAAAATATACCCTTAGGGCTACTTGCTGTGCAGGACCTATAATAATACATCAATGTAAGTTTAAATTTTTTGTTGTTGTTTCCTTCTGTTGTAATTATTGTTGTTTACAAGATTATATTTTTATTTTGCATAGATTCAGGGGAATATAATTGAAGCATAATACTGAGCAGATAGTAGTTTGATACTGTTTGTGTCTGTGAATAATAATGCACTTTATTACTGAGTGTCTCAACATAGTTCTTTTTTGAAGATGTTTTAATATTTAATCCTAGCAGTCATATCTCAGAAACTGAGTAAGGTTTTGGGTGAGGTGATAGTGGGATTTCTATTATTCATTTCTGTCATCTAATGTATCAAAATTATTTTGAAAGACGGGGATGGCACAAATATTACTCCTATTGTGAGAATTTTTCCATTTCTTTATTCTTTCTGCTAAGGGAAATGCTCATAAAGAGCATTTATGACTGCATAAAGTACAGATGGTAATTTTCCTACAGTTTTTAAAATTTTTGCAATTGTTTAATGTCACTTAAGCATTTGCAAAAAGGGAAAGCAGGGATAAGATGGAAACTGAGTAAGCAGTCTGAAAATTAAATTTTAAAAGGTTTTTGGAGTTAATCTGATTTCAGTTAATTTTTACTAAATTAGATTATCATATTTAAATTGAGGCTACCGTATAGGAAACAAATGTGTGAAACTATCCTGGACAGCCCACTTTTCCTGCTGTATCAAACTATAAAGATGTTGTTGATTGTAGCTTCTCAGGAATACCTTTATTGCAGAATTGAGAGCAACATGTTTAAACAATGTATGGGAAATAAAAAGGAAGGGTGGAATTTTACTGCTCATGTATTACGGTGATACTATGTTCAAAGATAAAAACTGTGAACAAACAGCTGCTGATGTGGAATATTAGGCTTTCTCTCGTAGCTTTAGGGACAGAGGCAGGGAAACCCAAGACAGTCTTGCTGTGCAATCTGAAAAGGAGTGAAATTTGTAAGCACTTCTCAAAAAAAACCCTGGTAATGCTTTATTTATTTACTTATTTTTAGGGAGAGATAAGGGCTTCAAGCAAACAAGTTTGTGAAATATGGAAAAGGAGGAGTGAAGGATGCTTTAGTGATAGGAAATGGATAGAGTAAGTGCAAAGTATAGCAGAACATCCATTTATTTTATGCTTTTGTAGCTATGGCCAAATATCATAACAGACTTGCAAACAGAAGTAGCCTGCATGTCTTTAGTCCACAAATGGTTTATTTTTATGGCAACTGAAAAATGTAAGGATAGTTGTATGACTGTTGTCCCTTCACAGAGCTAAAATACTAAGAATGTGGGCTGGTTTCAGGTCTTGAGACACAGGTATTTTGTGTAGATCTTGGACAGAATAAAAGTTAAGGTTTAACTATTAACTTCACTACAGGAATGATAGGTGGGAATGGAAGAAGAGGAAAAATAAGGCTTTATGGCAAAAAAGATGTTCATTCTTCCCAGCAGAATAAATAGCCAATCTGGCCAACTGACAGATGAAACATGGACCAAGTATGGGAATTTATTTTTGTACAAAATATGCATATGCATGATCACACAGGCTCTCAGGTGTACTCAGACCCTGAAGCTGAGGTCCCTTTGAGAACCTATAGCTTAAGCAGTCTTAAGTAACAAAATAATAAACAAAAAAAGGAGAGGAAAGCTGTACAGCAACAGGAAGCAAAGAGGAATGGTGACTTCTTTGACCTCGTCACTTCTGTTCTGATGTACCCAATGTGATATTAGGTTGTAAACTTGATAGCAAATATTCCAGTATTTTTGTTCTGTGGATTATTCTGCTTTCACACGTGGCATGCAACTATAATCAATCTGGCTCCTCTTAATGGGTTTGGGATTCTGTTGGTAAAATAAAGACATTGTTGTTTTTCCTGCAATCTGTGTTCATTGGATCACCAGGAGGTTATTCTGGTTACAAAGATAATGAAGCAAGTAAGTAGTTTTCTTTTTCTTGTAACTGGACACAATCTGTAAAGGTTCCTGCTGAAGTTGTATAGAACATGTCGAAATGCTATGTCTGCTAAGGTGTAGTCTACATTTGTGTTCATACTGTAATCTTAAAAGAAACGTGTTTCTGTTTGTTTGTGAGGTTTCATAATGCAGGCACACTTAAAGTAGATGCCAAATGAATAACATGTGATAAAACTGGATTTAGGCTACTGTTTCTAAGTTTCCTTTTTAGGTGAAGAGACGAAAGTCTGTTGAGTGCCTTCTGTAGGATTAATTTGGTCTTGGATGAGGTTTACATTAGTCAAGTTTATCTATTTGTTACACTGAGTGTTCTACCTGTAAACTTGGTCTTCATTTCCACTATCAGTTTTAGTCAATAAATTTATGCTAATTATAGTTTGTACTTTAGAGAAGAGTGTGTTAATGGACACTAGTCCCTGCACTTTCAGAGCTGCAGGGGTCTTACTAATGCCAATTTCAGTATATTGAATTTGCTTATATCTGTGATATTCAGGAAAACAACATGCAAAATATTCTTGTTCCCATTGAGTTTAATGGAAAAGCTCCTATTAACCAAGGTTACCAAGGCAGGACCTGAAACCTCAAAGCAGCATGAGCCCTATGGTGATATCTCACACAAAGAAAAGGCTGTCTTGAGGGGGGAAAATGAGTATAATCATAGAGGTTCAAATTGTTTTGATTAAATAGCATTTCTTCTAGTTTTCTGTGTAGAAAACTGTATGACTTCCACTTGCATTTGAAGGTCTGGCCTCTACTGTCTCTGTGTTGGTTGCAAAAGTAAACTATTGGCCCAAGGAGAGGCCCTTCCAATTCTGTGATACCAAAGGAAAAAGTGTACTGCTGTGTTGCTGCAGTGAATACGTTGTGTTCCCATACTGAGGCTTACCAGTTCTGCTGGCTGGGAGAAGGGGTGATGTGGCTTTCCTTCCTACTCTTCCTTGTTCATTCTGGGCTCTCGTGTCTTCTCATGAAAGGAGATACCATTTCACAACTGTCCCAAGAGGCTCAAGAGCTGTGGATCTTTGAAGCACGCAAGGAAAGTACCCATCTTGCTTTATGTGCACTGGCCTAATAGCTCATTGATTTCTTCCACAAGCTCAATCATTAGTAATCCATCCAGTGCATTGTCTGGAATGTTGTGTAGCACAACCAACTCCCAGCATAAAATGTTAACTCCCAAGCTACGGTATATAAAGTAGCCACAGATCAACTCACGTACTTTCACAGCATCAGTTACTACCTGAAGTACGCCTAGAAAATTGTGATAAATGAATTTACCCTCGGACAGCATTGCACATGCTGTGAAGAGGAAATGTGTGATAACTGTTTCAACAAAGTGAACTCTCATCTAAGTATCATTTTCTTCTTGGGAAACAGCGCATCTCTGTAAGGGGCAAGAGAATTTTACATGTAAGATGGTTATAAAAGAAATAGTACCAATTACAGCTTACAAGAAAAACAAACTATTTTATGCCTCAGTTGTGTCCTCTAACCAGATCTTGGAACCTGTGTTGAAAACCATTTAATGGTTATAAACTGTTACCAAAGAAAATCATACCTGGAAGGGAATTTCCTTGGTATTTCTCCTTCTGGCTTTCAATAGTCTTCCCAGCCTTCCTAATTGCTGTCTCTGAAGTGGATATCTTCCAGAACATAGTGAACTGCATGGTATCAAACTACTTGGGCACACACAACCATGACCTCAAATGGATAGCTCCTAAGGACAATCATTCATCTGATGTTAGAGTCTTGTTTAAGGGAAACATAAAATGAAAATATGTTTGAAAAGGGGATCACACAGACTGAACTGTTCGGGGAAAATCATAGTCTCTAATCAGGGTGACATTATCTGGTGAGGCTTTGGGATGCTTTCACAGTTTTTGTTACCTCTCTGTTGTTATCCTGGGAAGTAAATAGTTACATATTGGATAACCATATGGATGATGTGTTGGTGTATTTTAAGAAGATTGCTCAGATGGCTTGGAGCCCATAATGGCAATGCCAGGTTTTTAATGTGCTGAAAATCTAAACAAGTAAATGAATGATGGAGGGAGCAAGCACAGAAAAGAAGAGTGAATGATAAAATGTAGAATTCACCTTTAGCATTGGTGGCGGAGATTGAGGTCATGGGAGAACTATAGTGTGGCTTTCCATACTAGGCTTAGGCCATGTGTAATTAGCTCCCAGTTTGAGCTAGGGGAGCAGTATAGATGTTTTTTTCCTTGTTTCCAGTCACAGAATAAGGCTTTTCTTAAAATTCGATGTTCCTCTGTTTTGTATCTCCCTAGTGACTCCAGTTAAACTTCCCAGCAGAAGAGGTGGGGGCGCATGTTGAACTTTTCACTACAAGTCCATACAAACCCCATTTCTCAACCTACCAACTTACTATAGCAACTTACTGTGATAACAAGGCCATTGAAAAACCTGGCATTGTTTTCCCTGAACAGATGAGGGGTGGTGAGAGGAAGGAAGGAAGGAGGCAGAAAGAAGGTGTGAGCAATAATGCAAAGAAAATTCTTGAGAGACTGAGTAAATCCTTTAGGGAGGGGTGCCTTATTGTTTTTATTTGGTGCTTGAGCACTGCTTATACAATACATGCATACATTTTCGTTTTGCTTGAGTGAAAACGGACGTGAAAAAGGACCCTGTAATCCGAGTCCCATGTTAGTGGGACTGTAAATTTAACCTCACTGAAGGAAAGGAACTATTTGAAACACAGTCTCTTTCATATTTTAGTCAGGATTTATTGTGATCTGTAAAGGACATAATTCTTATAACAAGAAAGCTTCAGATGTTTTAAACCCTGGCAATTTTTCATCCAGCAAAGAGATTTGAGAAATACTCAGGCAGCAAGCTTTCTCTTAGACAAGACAGAGTGGGCTGTTTTGTATCAGGAGCTGCATTTCCTACTTTGCTTCCTCTGCCAGAAATTCTCTTGCCAGAAACTCTGTCATTTCAGCTTTTAGCTGTTTTTGAGGGGAAGGAAGTTAACCATCTCCATATCACCAATCACTGCAACAGAGAATCTGCAGACAGTGAAAGGCTATGGAAAGCTGATAATTGCACACAAATGCATTATTTCCCCAGGCCACAGTAAGCAGTGATAAAATCTCCAGCTCTATTTTACACAGGGGAGATACTTCAGATCTAGGCCTTTTCATATTAAGTAATCCATGGATGACTCTGAAACTACAGGGTGGCAAATGTGTTTGTTTCATAGCTACAACTACTTTTCCTGTATTACTACATATACAAGTAACTATTACAGCCCATACCCTGCTCTGGTACTGTCTTTGAAGGAACAAGCAAGAACAGGTTAGATTTTTCAAGAGCTAAACAAAATTAAAATGTATTCATGAAAATTTCTGATGTTTGGCTACAAGAATCAAACCTTTCTCCTCCTTAATCTAGATCTGTTTGTATATACCATATAGGCTTCAGTGGGAAAGCCCTTGCATGCATTTGGTGGAGAATTTCATGAAGGGTGGTTGATGACTGAGCAAGCAATCTGGAAATTTAAACACATGAGTCAATCTTTTTTTTTTTATACAATGTGATAACAGTGTTTCTGACTGCTGAGTTCTTTGCTCCATGGATAGGTTGTATGTTAGTAGAGGGTATTTAAATGTAATTGTGGAGCTCAGCTTGCTGAGAGTTAGTACATAGTGCTCAGCAGTCAGAGAGACCTCACTAGATTTCATCAGTTGCTAGTAAGTCAAGAATTATTGCTTTAGTGAATGCAGCGTTCCAAACTGCATCTCAGTCAAATGGATTATTCCTTCCACTTTTCTGGGGAAGAGAATATCCAGAGTCCAGATTTGAAGGGGTTTTCTTCAGTTGTGGTATCTCACCTGAAAAGAACAGTCAATACTTCATGCAACTGTAACTGCTGAAAGTCTGTAACATATTTGCTGTCTATGCCAAGAGGCAGTTGGTGAATGCTTGCAAAGGAAGTGTTTTGGGTGAGTAATAAAAAAGTTAAACAGAGGAGAGACTGTATGAAGGATTAATGACTTGCGATGTATCACTTTTTTTTCGAAATTACTGTTAAAGCAGTGCAGCTCTCACTTCAAATACACAGAGAGCAAATGATGAAAAATACAAGCCCACTTGCATTCTTTGTTATTTGATAACACTTGTTCCCATTGAACCTTGTCTTGAAGGCACTGATGCTCCAGATAACATGAGCACAAGAATCCTGCATAGAAGGGATTTTATGAAAAAGCTGTATGTTAATGCACCAAAGGAAACTAGAGTATCTCCTGGGATTAGTGAGTAGGTGGGTGGAGTTGATTGCCTCAGGCATAGCCTAGGGCTGTTAATTCCATCTAGTCATTAATCCCCCTGTAATACCCTGTGCTGATGCCACAGTTCCTGGTACGATACAGAAATAGAAAGATGCCTGACCTATGGATTTTGATGGCTTATGTTATTCTTACGATGATTGTTTATATTTCCAAAGGCTTGTCACTATAGTGTTGGGCAGAGTTTCAGTTTATAGCTTTATGTATTTCCCAAGAGTTAATGCTTTGTTTACTTACAGGAAGACTGCAACAGTGTTATTAGCATTCCCTTCTGTCCTAGCCTTTGAATGAATCTTGAAAACATTGTAGCCTATAGGAGATATGTTCTTGTATTGAGTCCTAGGAAAGCAAAACTGATAGCAAAATGCTCTAAAAACAATAAGCATATGTATTTTTAAATCTAGAGAAAATAAAAAATTGACCATGTGGTTCCTTGTAAGGCAAAGTGCAGTCTAAGTTGCATTTATTTTAATTTTTTGCCCAATTTTTTTTTCCAAAAACCTTCTGAAATATTAATGACTGTATTTCAATAGCCAAATAAAAGCTTATAAAGGAGAGAGTAGTTATAAACCATTTAACAGCACTTGCCATCACATGCCATTTACGTGTGTGCTCGTGTACTCGGAAGTACACAATAAAAACATTGCTGGGCAAATCTTGAAGTGCAGAAGGAAAAAGTTCAAGAGCAAGAGCCAGCCCCCAGCTCCCAGCTTAGCAGGTCATGTGAACACACATGACTCTAAGCAGCACAGAGTTTAGGTAGCAAACAGCAGCTGTGAGATGTTCCAGAATGCAGGACTTGGATGTCTGCTTAAATTATCTTGAAATGATTTTGCTCAAGAAGAAAATTATTAATCTGATCTTTATGTAGAATCCTTCTTTGTCAAGGATCCCAAAGAGTTTTACAGATGCAGAAATTTAGTACTGATGTGCACGTCAGAGGGGAAATTAACAGACTGACTGCACCATGGTTGCAAAGAACTTTGGCAATGCAGAAATATGACTGCAGATGGGCTTCACTTCTCAGTCCCTGAAAGACCATACAACAATACTGCGTAGCAGCTCAGGTCAAGAAGTGTGGGATCCTTTACTCAGCTGAAAACATAGGTGAGTTAATATTGCTAGACTGTATGAGAACAATGGTAAACTGCTTTAAAAAGAGAAGCAGCAGCATCTGAGCTCTCTATAATTAGCGCTTGTGGTGAAGACATAGATAGTATTGCTGAAATGTGAAATTCTGCGTTGCATTGATTACAAGGAAGAGGGTATGAGGTTGTTTGAGGGTTGATTTGGGTTAAATAACCACTTCCTATGGTGCTGTCTGTTCTTATTATTTACCCAGCTGGGCCTTGTTTAGTTTATGAATTCAAAATTCATCACAGCAGAGGGCGTTGGGACATACTAGAGTAAAAAAGGATGAGTGTTTTGGTATACCAGAAAGACCTGAAATTCAAAGAACATTATTTCTCAGAAAAGTTGTACTTAAAGTTTAGTAATGGTGGTATGGAAGAAGGTTGATATGTGAATCCTTATGTGAAATCCCGTTCACCCATATGCCCATCTCATACACATAGAGGGTAAAGAGCCTAGAGCCAATGTTCTTTCATTTTACAAAGACTAATTGAAATTATTTTCCATTCAGTTATATTTGCTAGTAGTAGCATTTCAGCATGTCAGGGAGTTTTTCAGGTGTTTTATGTTATTCCTTTTCCATGCTCTGACTTTAGCATTACAGTTTGATTTGCTGCTGTGCAGGAGGAGAAGAGATAAAGGAAGGAGGAGGTGGTAACCCTCTTGTGCTGCTTGCTACCCACTCTCTCCCTTTCCACTGACTCAAAATAAATTCTGCACTGTTTACAGAGCTGTCAAAGAAAAAGATAGGTGGGAGGGAGGAAGAGGAGAGGAGAACAAAGTGAGAATGGGAGGAAACCTTCACCCTCTGGGGTCACTGTGAGGCAAACATGCATCCATTGACCCTTCAGAGAATCGCTGTGATGTAAATTAGACCATTTTAGTGCATAATGAGGATTCACTCTTCTACAGCTGGGAGTTAGATAATGAAGTCTTTGTTTTATTTCTCTGTGACTCAAGAATTTTTAAAAATTGAACAAGTGCAGATATGATTGACTCAGCAAACTAGTCCCTTAGAAACTATATTTACCAGGTGAATCAGGAGAGCTGACTGAAGTGATCCTAATCTTCCTTGAAGGTATGAATGAGTTTTTATCAAGTATTCACTGTTGGGTAGACCACTCCTGCAGAAACCCACCGGGGACTGTGCTAGCTGGCGCCAGATTCACGGTACTGAAAAATTCATGTGAAATTAGAGGTCGTGTCTTCATACCAGAAACCTGAAAGTAATTTCTTCTGTTAAGATTCTCTTTTTTTTTTTTTTTTTTTTTTTTTTTTTTTTTTTTTTTTTTTTTTTTTTTTTTTTTTTTTTTTTTTTTTTTAAGCAGAACTCGTGTCTGTAAGCTTTGATCATATGTGAGGTCTGGAGTATTCCAGATTTCTGTTTCAAAGGTTGTTCTATAGATAGAAATGTCTGAAACTGAAGGGACAATGCGTGGAGCTCTGCAGACCTAATGCAGCTGAGTTTAATGTGTGTTGGACACCCAGTGGAGGACCACAATACCAGGATATACAGGGGCGTCTAGAAACCACTGGGCTAAACCCGTCCAAAGATACTAGTGACTTCCTGCATCTTGTTTAAAGTGTTCCAGAGAGGGATGAGCAATCCTCAAGTGCTGTTTCCAGAGACATGTCACTGCAGTTTGATGCTGACTTATTGCTATTTGAATTTATCTAATTTGAGTTTCCTTTTTCTTTGAAAGGACTTTTTTTCCAAATATTTTTAAACTTCCTTCCTGATGTTTGTCTTTTTTCCAGATTCCAAAATTAGATCAAGTCACATTTCCTCATGGAACTTCTGCTGCAAGGAGGCATTGAGCTTTTGCAGCCCCTAGTCTGAAGGTGCCTGCTCCAGTGGATGACCTGCGCAGTCATGCACGCTATCAAAAAACAATTGGACAATGGCAAACTTTAAAAGTTAATGCATGTCCTGATTACTGTCCCCTCCCCCTCAGCTTATGCTTTATGACTCTTGCTTGGTGTTGCTGAGTCCTATTTGTTGAAGGTACTATTTAATCCATGACTTGTCTGCCCCGTTCTTGTTTGACCTTTTAACTATTAAAGCAAAAAGTTATTTTAAGAATTGGCTTGTCAAAGAGAGCATATCTCCTCTCTTCAAAGACCTCTGAGGATGAATATGTGATTAAAATGTGACTGCAGCATTAAAATGGGTGCCCTGTGTCTTTTTGTAAATTAATGACTAGCAGACTTCTGGACTGTCTAGTTTTTAATTGGTAAATTATTCAGTGAATGCTTTGGGGGAAATGCAAGGGAGGGTGAGGAATTAGTTGGAGGTAATCTAAAGCTGGCAAAATCCCCCAATGCATCCACGGATTCAGTTCAAACTTCCTCTCTGGAAATGAAGAAGCGGACATGCTCTAAGACATGGGAAAAACCTCAGATCCTGACTTGGGCAGCCCCACATCAAAACCAGGAGTTTGTAATTGTGGTGGCTGTACATATGACCCATGCAGCTGTTGCACCATTCTGTTTGCCTGCTGCTTTCTTTATGAACTCCGGTGAATGGCTGCTGATAAAATCTGCTCTCAAAAGGACTTGTAGACCAAATGCCTATCCATTTTAATACTTTGATGGATCAGAAGGGCAGCCAAGTCTTTAGTTGTGATTATATGCTCTACAAAAGACTTTAGTACAGTCAGTATGGAGAGGGAAAATAATGGGTTGACTTATTGTACAATTACCTAAATACACGACCGGAACTCTTAACACTCTATCATTCTACAGAAAAATACTGCAGAATGGGTTATCAGGACAAGGAAAGAAGCATAGCATGAATCTATTTAATTTTAATTGTGAGTTCAAAAGTCTTGATAATACTATGTAAAGGAAAAAGACTGTCCTATTTGATGTGCTTAAGTTTGATGTTGCTATCTTTGCTTCTGTAAGTAATGTAATCCAATGTAACAGCTCATGAGAGCTGAGATAAGACAGAAAGGGCTCCAGAAATGATCTCTTTGAGTAAGTCTCTTACTGAGTCATTCTTTGACTAATTTTCTTTTCTTAATAGTTGGCTGCTGACTTCTTAATACAAATAGAACAGCAGAAAGTATTTTAAACTGAAAGAACAAAGCCTGAGGGTCTACTGTTATTTCCAAAGTAGTCCCACAAACCAGAAAGCTTTGTAGAAGTCAGATGTGCAAGCAACTCACCTGGATTCTCTCTGCCTTGTGGACAGGCTGAGGAGTAGTGGTGCTAGTTGCAGTCAGAGATTTTCTTTTTTTTTTTTACATGCTTCATGATCTGGAATTGGACATGGTTGGCTAAACTGTGTGAGACATCGCATGCAAATTCAGGGTGGACAGGAGTCAACTGTTGCTTTAACTTTTCTTTCAGTGTAAAAGGGGCAGTTATTTTTAATGAGGAGAATGATTATACATGTATATCTTGAATCACCTTTGTGTTACCTTTTTCTTTTCTGGCTGATGTTAGTTAAATTACTTTAGTGGGATACTCTGAAATGCAGTATGGAGTGGAATATATACAGTATGTACATACATGTGCATTTTCATTTCCATTGAGAAACTGCTGAAATGTTATATGTGAGATATAAAATCAACTTAGTCTAACATTGGAAAGCAAAACACAGTGCTCTGTTGATTTTTTTTTTAGAATTTTATAGTGTGCTTTGATTACTTTTGTAAATATCTAACTGGTCTTGTGCAGAAAAATACGGCTTTTTTCTTACATTACAAAGAGGCAAATGTCCCAGGCTTTGCCTTGCCCCTTTTTGACCATTCTTTCTTGGTCATGCAGCAATTTCTTAAAGACCTAAATCTGTTCTCTGATCCCAGTAGGGCCCGCTCCTCAATTTTGCATATGTGACCAGGCAGATGACATGTTTGGCACACGAGTAGGAGCCAACTGCTGGCAGGCCATTTTTGTATTGAATGCTTTGTTCTGTAGAATGACAGCCAACAGCCATGGGCTGCATGAGAACATGTGAAGGAGTTGCGTGTAGTCTGCATTTGCACTGGATCTTTAGAAGGGGAATTTAAAAAACCAAAACTTTATAGACAGAGTAACATCATGTGTTGCTAGTCAATGTCATCAATGTCTGCTACAAAGTTTTAAAGCTGTAAATATAGATGATTGTGTGATGAAGAATTAAGAACAGAATGTGGGAGGGAGGAAGGGGGATGCAGGAGGGTTGTATTTAATAGCTATATCCATTAATGAATTGAACTTCTTGAAGAGTACGTTACATAGAGCTGTACCTGAATAAAAACTTAGCATTTGACATCTTAGTTTAAGTAGGCCTTTCTATGTTAGAGGAAAAAGAGCATTTTAAAAAATGTTTTGTTACAACTTATTTGGCATTTCAAGGTTAAAAAAGGTGCAGCTGTGGTGACTTCTATGACTAACATGAAAGTCTCAGTGGGCTCATTCCAGGTGCACTCCTCTCTTAGGACTAACTGATTTTAGTCAGTAGCTTTGATTTTACTAATATTGATGATTCCTGTTGCCTCTGAAAAGGACACTCAAGAGCCAGGAATGAGTTTTCCAGTGATCTGCAAGGTACGTTTTGGACTTGAGCTGGCTGTGCTGCTGAGTAGCAATGCCCCGAATACAATTGGCTGGCTTTCATCATCTTTGGAGGGCTGCTCCTCCTGGAAGTTTTGAGGATTAATCATATGGCTTGTTAATGAAACATATGTGACAGTACCTCATTTTCTGTAACATTAACAACGTGAACTCAATATCAGCTGTGTGTACCATGTACCCTTGCAGTTTACATTTTAACGTTGTGCAGCAACAGCAGTAGCTCAGTGAAAATGTATTTAGAAAAAATTGCACGTGAAATATTGGCCTAGCTAAAGTATTTAGACTCCAGGAATGTTGTGTTGAATTTGGACAGAATGAAGTCCTGGGAGGAATATATAGTCCCTGTAATGCTGCTGGACAGAAGTTTTTTTTAGTCATAATGGAATTGTAATTAAAGTTCCTGCTGGTCTTTCACTGATGGTCCTGACTCCCCTGTACAGAACACTTCTGAAATGTAGTTTATTGTAGCAGATTTTCTCTGGTTTCTCCTAGCTTGCTCACAGTGGGAAAAGGTTTTCCAGTTAGTTAAGAGATCCTTGTCAATCCCTAGTTACTTGTACCCATGGTCCTGGTTTTATTCCAGCTTACTTGCTTAGCCATATTCATCTCCCGGGGAGACAGTGCTGGGTTGCCAGACTGGAGTTGCCCTGAACAACCAGCATAATGGTTATAATTAGGGCTGCTGTTTTCAGATGCTGCCTCTGACATTAAAGGAAACAGAGTTGGCCCAGTGCTTACCACTTCGGAAGAGCCATCCTCTTTGGAAAAAACATTTTTATTCTGAATAAAACATTGGGTTGGCTTTTAGCTCATGAATAGCACTTTATTTCACTTCAATAAATATCAGGACCGACAAGAAACTGCATCATGTCATGACCTTATGTAAGTGCACGGCAACGTTCCAAGTTAATTTTGGATATAATTTCCACAAGTGTGTAGGACAGGTTTTGTAGGTATCTGATTCCTAGTCAGGCAGTGTTTTTGCAGACAGGGTCTGTAACCTGACAGTTGTTTGGGCTCCATGGGCTAATCCTGGCTTTAGACACTGACAGTATCTCAGGTATTTCCTTCCCGCACTCCTGAAGAGTTTGCTCCTTGAAGAAGCATGTGACAGTTAAGAGTTGACAGTCAACTGAGGAGCTAAAATTTTATGGAAAGGTTTGGAAAACAATATTGCTTTATTAACAGGAAAAATTCAAGCAGTTAAAGGTCACTGGAAGATAAATGCCCTCTCATTCTACTTATGTTCTCCAGAGTCCAGGAGGAAGGGAGGTCTACCCGTGTTCAACCAGGGAAACAAGTATTCCTCTTGCTTCACTGGGCCTCTGATTCAAGCAGTCTGCTTTCTGCTGGATCACAGAATGAAACACGTAATACCTCATCTTCTGCAGCTTTAGAAACTTCTAATAATGCTGCAAGAATACTCCCTGCAGAGTTCCAACCAGCAGTTGCATGTCCTTGTTGTGTGTTGTCATTACAAAGGTGAACTTCTACATCATCGTTCCCCTTTTTAATATTGTATTTGAATAGAGGGTCATCTTCATTTGATAACCCTCTTATTGGAGTTGGAGGCTTGATATAGATAGGAGTTCGTAACCTCACATGGAAGCCCCAAGTTGTTGAATGCTTCTTGGGGGATTGTCAGGAGGGCCAGTGCTTAGGTAACTGCATGTGAAAATGCTTGAATTGCCAAATTCTGTCCCTGGGGTCACTGAATGCCAGTGCTGCTTAGTCTTTGAAATGCCTAAGTTATTGCTATAAATGCAGCATGGTTGCTTAAGTCATTCTGGTCCTTTGGGAAATTTTGTACCCTGGGCTTGTTTTCCAGTTAAATGGGGAAAGTTATTTTGTTGCAGATGCTCTGTGTAGGCTACCACTCAAAATATTAACATTAGGAAGTGTAGGCTTCTGCCAGATTTCTCCTGGCATTTTTTATTGAGTGCAGAGAAAAGCAGATTGAGTTTCATCATTTAGTGTTTGATGGAAAGCCCTCTCTCTCAGTGCTCTGTTTCTATACAGCAATCAAATCCCACATACTGTACTATATTCTGCCGGGAAATCTGCCAGAACTGCAGAGCCGTTTTCTGTAGAGGAGAATTTTCAGCTATTTTCTTCTGTGGCCTTGGTAAGATTTGGAAGGGTTCTTTCTACAATGCCAGTTGTTGTACATAAACCAGGGAATTATATACTCTTGATTACAGAGCAGAGAGAAGAATCTACTTTTAAAACCTAGCTAGGAGAGATTTCTCAAAATGTGTAGTTTAAAGAGGCAGATCAAGTGTGGGAGATCAGAAGGCAAGACAAAACTTGCCTGAATGTGACAATGAATGTTAAATATCAACTGAAATGCAGTTGATATACTGACATTAAAGGGAATGTACTGAATATATAATCATTGTGGGTATATGCATGGGGTTTTGTATTGTAAGATAATCAAATTAGTAGTTCTTTCTACACATTTACTGACACATGAGAATCTCAGGAGAGCTCTAATTATCTGTGTTTAAAGAGTTATCACCCCAGTTATGTGATGTAGTGTTTATCTGTTCATGAAGGAATGTGATGTAAGAATAATATTATTTTGGATTGCAATTCTATGGGATCCTTAATCTACATACCTTGAAGCATTTTACAACTTTTAAGCACTTAGTTCAGTACCATTCCACTTGGTGGTGTTCACAGGGATGATGATGCACTCACTGTTTCTAGAGTTTATATTAGAGTCCCTCATGAATAACCCTTGTGCCCAGCTGATCATGCCTGACCTGCAGGATCTTCCTACTTGGCCTACAGCTTTTTTTGCATCAGGTACTGGTGAGCAGCTGTTCAGCCAACATGCTGCCCAATGCCAATTGCCTCTTGCTGCCCTTTGGGCTGTTTCAGTATCTGCAAACTGAACTTTGCTGCCTGACTGGATAGGAAGAGTGTGTGGCCTGGGCTGTGTGGCAAGGGGCCACCACAAAACTGGCCTCTGGGTGCTGTGGCTGCCCTGGTTTGACCATGGAGCGGCAAGGCTTGAGAAGAGAATCGTAAAGGAAAACATCAAATGTTGGATTAATTCCCATTAATGAGCAGCGCCTAACACATGACACTGAGAATTATAGTTCTGAGAAGCTACATCTTTTATCTTTCAGAAACTTCTAAAACATAATGATAAATTGAGACATAATTTGGGTCAGGCTCTGTAGCATTTTCTACTAAGACAAAGCCACTTCAGGAGTCGTTTATATGCATGTTTGCTGCTGTTCTTTGTACTGTTTAGGACAATGGTGAGACATTGAGCTAAAATGTAGCTCTGAGCAAGTCTAACAAAAGACAATCAATTTCTCTACTAGGACTGCTGTTCCAACAAAAAAAGTGTCAATTGAGTCCAAAGTCTTGTCACTTTTATCTTTAATCTTCTGGTAGCTTGGAACAGCTTTACTGGCCGCCATTGGCTCCTTCTGTTAGAAGCATATAATCTGGAAACCTCTTCTGAATTACATCTCTGTTGCTCTACTTAACCTGGTACAAGAACATTGAGTTTTACATCTCTTGGGAAAAAAAGTTGCTCTGGCATGAAATGGGAGTAACTAACACATTGGTACGTCGGACCATTAGTTTGTGTCTTGAGACAGCAAATCAGCAGGCCTGTGCTGGCAGTGTTGATCTTGCTTGACATCTCTTTGTTTATTTTACACCTCCTTTTATTTTCTCATTTCTTTATTAAAATGGCACCTTTGGATATTTGTAGCAGTTTTCCTTTTTAAGAGGGATTTGATCCATGCTATTGTTGACAAAGGATTCTCTATGAAGTATTCAGGTACTAGAAATTTTTCCTCTCATCTGGATTTTCCCACTTGTTCCTGTTTGCAGGAATGGTTAGCTCTATTTGGGCTGACAGTTTCTGTGCAGTGCAGTTATTGAGTAGGTCTGCAGGTCTGTTAAGGCTGCTCTTTCTAATCACGTCAAATTTGTAATACCTGTCTAATTTGCTAAACTTAGGTGGTACTGGTGATGTGAGAACTGGTTTTGCCATGAGGCAACACCACCAGCTTTTTTTCAAGACAGTGGCAAGATTGTGTCATACCTATTTTGTGGAGCTTGAGTTTATTGGTTTTGGAACCTACTATGACTTCCTAAAGTTTGGAGTTGAAAATCATTTCTAAAATTGTTAGGTGATTCTTCTGTAGCATCAAGGCTGTGGTGGAGGCCTTTTAAGTCCTGCGCTCACCCGTGTTCCCTATTGATGGCAGTGCAACAGAGCCTGCAAATAGAAGAGGGCCAGGATGCAGCTGGAACATAAACTGTCTGCATGTGTCCCTTCATGAGGATGAAATTTCCCACTGCAGAAATGAACAGCAAATCTCTTCAAGTCTATGGAGTGGTCAGACTTCACATTTCCCAGTTTGAACCAGTTTTGGTCCAAGTATCAGTTATGATGAGTGAGTGGCATGCTTGGAAATATGACAGAGATCTGAGGTTTGGTCTGCAGTACTAGTTAGTGGGCAATTGTTCAGATCAAGGAATACAAATGAGCTTTGCTGAAGCCAGTAAAACTTAATTTATGTCAGCTGAGGATCCATTCCAACACAGATACATGTAATGAACATGTAATGAACATTAACTCCATAGGAGTTATCCAAATAATAATCTTATATGTAAGACAGAGATTACAGTGGCTATCCTATGTAAAAGATACCAAGATTTTAACAGAAATCTGAAATATCTAAAACTGGATGGACAATACAATGCTCAAGTTGCATTCTGTGATGCTCCCTAAACAAACAGCTAGCAATGTATAGGGGAGTATTTCTAAACTGAAAACTAGTCAGCTAAATATGTCAGGTATATGTGTACAGCTTCTTTATTCTGTAACACTGAAGGCTCCCCAGTACTGTCAAAGGAAGACAGATAAGTTAAACAGCAATTACCCTGTAAAAAATATATGACTAAATATTTTTGCCTTATTTCCAATCTGTTTGATTGTTATTACAGTATAGTTTGCAAAACGTGTCTCTGAAATGGTTTGAGTTGTAAGTTAATAGAAGAATTACATAAAATATATTTAGATATGAAGGCAGCTTTTTCTCTCTGTTAATGCAGCTTTTCTTAAAGGCTGTCCTGTAATTACACTTTTGACCTGGTGGATAACGCCATGTTCTCAGATGCATGTCATTTGATTCCTGTGGAGTCTCATAATGCTCATGAAGCATAGTCTCTTGCAGTGTGACTCATTCTGTAGCTTGTTTTACTGCATATTCTATATAAAGACTTTCTTTGAATGGAGAGTGGGTGCACAGCATCAAAGTGCCAATAAAAAGCTTTGTCTGTCTTGTTTCACTACAGAGAAAGAGCCCTACAAAAAATAAACTGAAGTGTAGGTCATTGCAAATGAGGTAGCCCTTCAGTTAAGAAGTATTCTCTCTCTAGTATTACCAGTGACCTCATCTTCTAGAGGGACTGAAAGTCTCATCCCAGTATAGCAATACTCTTTCTTCAAGAATTAATCATTCTTCTTGCTGTCAGAAAAAGAATCAAGTATAGCAGATTACTTCTCAGTAAAACCTGCCTCTCTTCTATCAGGAGCACATCAGAATGCCCATGTATGTTTTTCACCACTCTAACAGCAGATGATAAGAATGCATTCTAAGCCAGAGCTGCCCATTTTGGATGCTTATCACCTTCAACACTGGTGTCCACAAAAACATGAAAAATTGAAACTTTAGGACGTTAGTGCATGGTCATAAAGAAAATGGTTAGAAGCAATGCTAATAATAAGAATTGGAGCCATAAAGTAAGTTTCAAATACTCACAGCAAATGAAAATTATTGAGTATTTTTTCTGTGAGTGAAAGGACTGAAAAAGCTTTTTTTTTGTTTCCATTTTTGCTCTTTCCTGCCACCAGTACTTAACATAACTCCTGCTTGATGGCAGACCATGCATGTGGTGTTTGGAGTTGCATCTGTGCGGCTGATGCTTGCAGAGTGGTCAGTTGGCTGTTTACCCAGTGAAGTGAGTGACAAAGAGTGGTGGCCTCTTTTCCCTTAGTAGTGACACTATATTTGGGACCTCTCTCCTATCACTAATTTCTGTTTAGCTTCTAGGACCTTATTTGAAGCCTGTCTCAAATTTGGTTATTTTTTTTCCACTGGAATCAATTTCTTCCACTGGGAAGAAGGGAGAAAAAGGATGCATTTTCTACCAAGCAAAGTAGTTGCATTTCATTCAGAAACCAGACAGGCAGAACAGAGTCTGTGAACCCACAGCTGAGTATAGGAGGTCTGGCACATTGTGGCCACAATTGTAACACAAAAAAACAATTAAAGTTTGTTTGGATATGCTTTCAATAGGAAGGTTGGGAAAATGACCAGGGGCCATTCAATGTGAGAGAAATGGGCAGGAGGATGACTGGACAAGTTGCTGTCTGCTCTCAGCTACCACTGTACAGCCAGAGCTAGGGTTGTTTGCTGCATCCTCTTAGCAAGGCCTTTTAAAAAGGATTTTGTACTGTCTTTGTTGAGTATCTTTGAATTTTCAAAATGTACTCTTGCAATGAAATTCTGAAAACAATCCATTAATCTTCATTTGATAGTCTACAGAAATTATTTCAAATTCATAATGCAATAATAGCGTGCGCTGTTATTCTTCCTGCTCTACTGAAAACCAGTGTAATTTGTTCTCCATGTAAAACCAGTGTATTTATCTAGTACTGCTGCTTGCTTTGTGTAAATATTATCCCCTTTAATACATCGTTTCCAGTGGGTTGGGAACAGGAATGTCCAGGGTTCATGAGAAGTATGTGGCGAGGCCTCCCCAGCATAGCCTGGTGTATTCATTTTAATTCCATTTTGTCATTCATTAAACAAACAAATACATGATTCCATAAAGAAGCAGCAGGAAATACAAAGATATCTAAGAAGTGAACAATTGAAAGCACTGGACTAGAAAGATGTTTTACTTTCAAAATTAATGATCTATTGTACATCCTTGCAGTGTTAAACCTGTCCATCTAGTGGGGTTGAGGTTTCAGTATGGTAATTAAATTATTTCTAGCCATGTGCAAGGGGATATCCAGAATAAATGGCTATTTGCCCAAGTGGGAGGGAAACATAGATATTCAGAAAATTGATTCGGTTCCCAGTGAGCTTGCTAACAAACAGATACCTTTAAAACCAAGTGTAAGTTTTAGAATATATTTTTAAAAGCCAGGTCTTCCAGAATGGCAAACACTAGTGCAACCAGTGTTTCACCAAGAGCATCTTTTAGACAGTTTGACAAAAATTGTCTCTCCCCTGAGAGGCCAGTACTTGGGCATTTGTGCTGACAAGTTGTGGAAGCTCAGGCTTTGCAAATTGTTTCTGGAGACATCTCAGTGCAGAATTTAGCTTTTCGCACTGCCCTTTGGATGTGGAATTCCCTTGCCAAATGCTTCACAGAACTGCTTCGTTGTTAGAGCAGTAGAGTATGGCCAAGTTTAATGGTCTGTTACTAAGTCTTCAGCAACCTTCTTTCTCTTACAGCTGATTGTTTACAGCCTTTCATTATTGTAATTTGTGTATTCCCTTCATGCAAACTTAGTAGTAATAACTGAATCCAGTTATGTCTAGTTAAACCTCTGGTCGGCTTAGTTTATTAGCTGTACCGGTTCCGCTGGTATTGCTTTAGTGCAAGAATGTAGCAACGTGATTCTTCTGGAGGGAAGAGGGCTTCTTAAGACATTTTGCTCTCAGCCTTTGGAGGCTTGTCCTGTGGTGGATGCCCAGTGAACTTCTTGTTCTCATTTACCTCATGCTCCAATATAATCTTGCTTTATGTGAACAAAAATCCCCGGTGAAACATCCTTTTCTTGTATTTAGCTAATTTGTGCCATTCTGCATCTTTTATGCTGTCCACTTGCCTGTTTGCATCTTGTCTGTAAGTGCACTGTGAGCTATTCTGGATGGGAGGAGGGAGAGACAGGATCTAACCTTTCAGTTTGAATGTAGAACTTAGCAAAGCTGGACCCCAGTCAAGCTGATTTCGGGGCTCTATTGCACAGAGAGGGAGGTTGATACGATGTTATGCTCTTCTCCTTCCACCCTTCTTTCTTTTCTTGGAAAGATTAAAATTCAGTTTAGTTGAGTACTTTACCCTTCGTTGTCTTGTGAGTTGTCTCCATTTTTTCCATGTTGCTCTTGTTTCATTTGTCTCTTTTGGTCATGTGTAGGTTCAGCCTTAACAACTCTTTACTATTTTTAACTTGTAAGGAAAATCTACAGCACATTTTCATTACTGTGTCCAGCTGCATATCTCAAATGCTATTTTAGTCTTTATGGTCTGTCATGCTCTCTGTCGTCATAAGAATGATGACTGACAATGAGGAATGAAAAGAAAATTGACCTTTTTTTTGTGTTTATGTATTTTATTATGAAAGAAACTCCCATTCAAAAAATTAGATAAGTAGAAACCAGAGACCTTTTAGTACAAAATTCCTGCCCTCATTGAAGTGTCGGTCTCGCCAAATGAGGCTGCATGGCTTATGTTCAGCCGAATTGCAAAAAAACCCCACAATTTGAGTAATTTTTAAATTGTAACCAAAAGGATTTGGATTATTTTTACCCATCTGAATTAATCTCATAGTAGTTTGGGCTCTGCTTGGCTTTATACTATTTTAATCCTATAAAATGTGTATTTTCTAGCCTATTTTCTTCTAATTTTGCTTATAATTGACACCCCAGTGCCACAAGGTAAAGAGTAACAAACATAAAAAACACTTCACTGTGGAAAATAGAGATTAATCTTGTGATTGGAAAATTGGCAGAGTCTTGATATTGTATTATGTGCTGTACATCCTGAGCTGTAGCATGTTTAAGCCTAAACTGCCTCAACTGGCGGCCAGATTTAAGGAGCCTCGCTTCTGCCTATTTTGAAATTATTTATCTGTTTCTAAGACATCAACAGGTAGAACTGCTTCTTTGATGGCAACAAGAGAAAGGAGGGAGTTAATTTATTAGGCTTATCCACCAGCAGTTCACATTGTCTCTTTTTTTTTCTTCCTTTTCTTTTTATAGTGTGCCTTCTTCCTTGAAGTCTGTCCACTCTGTGCAATATCTCAGCTCTTCAGTGAACTGAAGAGGTCCGTTTAGGCAATGTATTGCACTCCCCTCCTACCTTTCACCCATTGCTTCTTGAAATACCCTTCTTATTTCTTGGTAATGTTGGGGTTTATTCCTTCTTTCCCATCCCTGCATGCCTCCATTCCTCACAGCACAGCTGAACTATTGCTGTTAATGCTGTTTGCACTTCAGTTTGCTAGAAGTCAGTCATCCGCATCCATCCGGTTGTACAAGTCTTATCAGAAGAGGCTGCATTTCAAAGGCCCTTGTAGGGAGCTTCAAACATGAGATCCATGAGATGTTGGACTGTGCATGTAGATTTGAGGCAGTATAACTGAACACTGGAAAAAGCAGCTGAAATATTGTTGTGAAGTCCAGTGCAGAACTAACACAGGCAGCATTTATTATAATACTCTGTGTGTGAATGGGACTCTGTATTTGAGCAGCTGGACCCATGAGAGATTTATGCTGGTGAGGTAATTCCAGTGGTGCCACTGCTGACTGAGTTAGAGGTTCAGGTATTTTGCGGTCCTGTTAAGTGATATCAAGCTGATTGCGAGTGATTTTCTGTGTCAGAATACTCTTTTCCGTGCACTAGAAGGAACAGACTATGCTCAGTCATACTTTAGTTTCTCTTTAGGATTTCCCTTCTTATTCTGTGTTATGTTATTTTGATCTCACAGCAGTGTTACTGAGCACACTGCACAAGCTGCTTTTAAAGCAACTCACACCATAATCAAAATAATATTTAAAACACACTGAAGAAAGGCTAATGCTATAAGGCAAATTCCCTTGTATGTTTACTTATTTACACTTATGAAATATCCTCATTATTGTTAGACACAATTGAGTAGAAACAATCATTTTGAGGAATTATCCATGAAGAGGAAGCCTTTAATATTAGAAGAGTAATGGAAGTTGGTATCTGCTTGTTTCTATAGTAAGCAAAAGCATGATGTTTGACTGACGCCACTGAACTCATTCACAGATTTATATTGATTGTAAAGGAGTTAATATTTAAGCCAGAGTTTCCTTGCAGATGAAAACAAGATTCTAGACTAACATACTTCTATGCTTAGAGGTTATAAATATGAAAAGCAGAGTTAGAGATCAGCTCATCCTTGTGCTTCAAATCTCCTTATACAAAAAACAGAAGGAGAGGGAAGAAAAGCAGCTGTTTATAAGCAATGGATATAGCCAATGCTGCATACAGTTTGAACATAAGGCCAATGTGTCATTAAAGTCACACTTAAAAACCTATTTTTAGGACTTAAGTTCTGCACAGACCTTGTGGTGATCTTACAGAATTTCACTACAGAGGAGCATGACTTCAACTCACTGTCAGCACAGCCTGCACTGGGAGGTTTGCAGCTTTTCTCTGTCTCAGTAGTGTGTGTCTAGTTCCACATACATTTCTTCAGATGTAGCCTTTTCCACAACATTCATGCAAAGATATGTTGGTCATGTGTATTAGGCCTTCTATATTTGCAAGGTGACAATTTCAGGGTGTAACAATAATTTAGTTTAAAGGCTCTGTCTGACTTCTGACTTTTCTAGAACACAACTCTGGCTTTTTGCTTGCTCTGCAGGCTGAGATAGGTGATCAGAAATAAGACACATATGTTGTTGTAATTACAGAATTTACTATTCTGTCAATACACTTTATGAACGTAATTGTCTTCCCAGTGTGACCTTCTGTCTCCGCTGAAACTCTGCAAGGAGTCATGCCATGTGGAGGAAATACTGTAGGAGACAGCCCATAGCTGTCCAGGCAAGGAGCTGAACAAAGCCAGCGTCATCCTTTATTTGTTAATCACTTATAATGTATCTCTCATCTTCCTCAAACACTGTCTTCTGGCATGGCACAACCAGAGTGGGCTCACTGAAAAAAAGCACATCTTTGCTTCTCCTCTTATTCAAATAATGTATCTGAAAATAGGAGGTGTGACTGCCTGAGGGTAAAAGGAAGTATTCTGTGCCCAGAACTTCAGGAATTTGTTCTTGGAACAGGTTTCCCCTGTGCATGGCTCATTAGATGATGCCACACTTAGCTTGATCTAAGTGCTGTCAGTGTAGGTGTAAAGGTTGGCTGTGGTGGTAAGAAAAATTAGGTTAAACTGGTACCCTTTTCTTAGTAGTTCTCTTTGGATCTGAGACATATCTACTGGTTTTGCTTATAAACGTGCAGGTTTACAATTGTTAGTGTCGCATAACAGTCTGAAGATGAGTGTAGTTCTGTTCTGCCACTTGCATCATTCAGAAAATTTCAGCTAAGGTATGATTTGCTGCCTCTTCTGGAAGTGATAATGAAAGGGGAAGAAAGAAGAGCACAGCTTGATTTTCTGATCTTTTATTGAGTTTGAACCACTGCTGCTGACAGTCATCATCATCTGATTTTACAGAGAACAAATTCAACACAGATATCACTGTGAAAAAGTAAATATGAATTGTATAATGTGCTTTTTCAGCCACTTCTGAAAACTCAAACTTCACATTAAAGGCCATCATACTGTTATAGTTTTTTCCTATCGATACATTACCTATTCAGTGGTTACACAAGTGTAGTAAAAGAAAACAAGTAAATCAAATGAACTGTTTGTTCTTCTTTATATATTTTCTTTGTCCTGTTTTAAGTATATGCAGTCTTTCCCACCCCTCCCAACCAAGTCCTGTCTCCACCCAAATGCATTTCCTGACTGGATTCATCTAGGAGACAGAATTGGAGGGCTGCATGATGTCATTTCTGTATTTAAATTAGATGGAGTTGAATAGGCTGTGTAATTTGTTTAATCACTGCTCATGCTCTAATTTCCTTGGATTTGATTTTTTGCAGTGCAGTCTTATCTTTGGTTTTCTATCTGATAGCCAAGTCTGCCATTTGGCATGATTTCAGGGAGCTGGGTACATTTTTCTTTTTGACTAAAACTCAAGGGGATTCTGTGATCAAGGAAATTCTGCACACAGAGCTTTTCAAGCACAACAAATTTATTTAAGTGGGAATGTTATAGAAAAATATATGCCTCCAAACCAAGGAGATCAAATAAAATCTAAAGCATAGTTCATTAGAGCTATGCAGAAGCACTCAGGAGACAGAAAATAGGTAAATAAATGGAAAAAATGCAGATTCATCTGCTGTTACATAAACTGTACTGATTCTGGGATCAGAATTCAGCAATTTCAGTACAGGCATTTCCTATATTTATTTTATCTAAATATGACTAGATGGTACTTCGTTGCTGCTGTTTCAGGCCTTGTCTATCTCATTTTAATGACTTGATAGGCTGATGCATAAAAACCAATCTCTTTTCAGTAAGCTGTGGTAAGATCTTCACTTGGCTTATTTTCTATTTTCTGCTATATATAAAATTATGGTTTTGCTATTGTAACATTATTTTTTCCTGAATTATCATTTCCATTAGAAATAGCTCAATTCTGTTCTCTTACTTATGCTGTGAGTGACAGTGTTTATGTATATATTCTGTGAATGACAAAGGCAAGTATTTGGTAACATATAGGGTATTTGGTGTTTTAGAGTGAAGCACCAGCTTCAGGTTGTGATTTAGTATCCAGTGTTAAACAGCCATGAGTCAGGTCCTTTTTGAGATATTCAGATAAGTTACATTGACCTGAAATTGATGGAAATTTTCTGATTGAGTTTGCTTAGAAGAAATACACTTTCTAATTTATAAACATACTAAGAAGGTGGTATCTGAAATCAGAATTATGCCAGAGTCTTCTGTGGGTCTTGCCACATATTATTGAGCAGTAGAATCATAGACCGGATTGGGTTGGAAGGGACTTTATTTAAAGGTCATCTAGTCCAACCTCCTTGCATTGAGTGGGGACATTTTTAACTAGATGAGGTTGCTCACAGCCATGTCCAACCTGACCTTGGATGTTTCCAGGAATGGGGCTTCTACCACATCTCTGGGCAACTTGTTCCAATGTTTCACCGTCCTTGTAGAAAATTTCTTCCTTATATCTAGTCCAAATCTATTATCCTTTGTCCTATTACAACAGGCCCTGCTAAAAAGTCAGTTCCCACCATTCTTGTAGGCACCCTATAAGTCCTGAAAGGCCTCAATAAGGTCTTCCTGCAGCCTCCTCTTTTCTACACTGAACAACCCCAACTCTCTTGGCCTGTCTTCATAGGAGATGTGTTCCATCCCTCTGATTATTTTTATGACCCTCCTCTGGACCCACTCCAACAGGTCCATGTCTTTTTTGTGCTGAGGAATCCACAGCTGCATGCAGCATTCAACGTGGGGGTCTCATGAGAGCGAAATAGAGGGGCAGAATCACCTGTCTTGACCTGTTGGCCATGTTTCTTTTGATGCTGCCCAGGATACAGTTGGCTTTCTGGGTTGCAAGTGCACATTGCTGGCTCATGTTGAGCTTTTCATCCATCAGTACCTGCAGTTATCCCGATCCACAGGGCTGCTCTCAATTCCTTCATCCCCCTGTTTGCGTTGATGCCAGGGATTGCCCTGACCCTGGTACAGGATGCTGCACTTGGTCTTGTTGAACTTTATGAGGTTCACACAGGTCCCTGTGGATTCCATCCCATCCTTGGGTGTGTCAACTGCACCATTCAGCTTGGTGTCATCTTCAGACTTGCTGAGGGTGCACGTAATCCCACTGTGTCAATGATGAAGATATTAAACACCGAGGACACCACTTGTCACCACTTTCCATCAGGACATTGAGCCACTACCTTCTGGAGGTGACTATCCAACCAATTCCTTAGCCACTGAACAGTCCACTTACCAAATCCATCTCTCTCCAGTATAGAGAGAAGAATGTTGTGGAGGACTGTGCCCAGATAGATGACTTCTGTAGCAATTCCTGTGCCCACTGATGTGGTCACTCTTATCACAGAAGACTGCTAGGTTGGTCTGGTGGGACTTGCCCTTGATGAAGCCATGCTGCCATCTCGAATCACCTCCCTGTCTTCCATGTGCTTTAGCAGAGCTTCTAGGAGGACCTGTTCCATGACGTTCCCTGGCACAGAGGTGAAGCTGACAGGTTGGTAGTTTCCAGGGTCACCCTTTCTACCCTTTTTAAAAATGGGTGCAGTGTTACCCTTTTTCTAGTCACTGGGGACTTTTCCTGACTGCTGTGACTTTTCAGATACCACGGAGAGTGGCTTGGTGGCTACATCAGCCAGTTCTTTCAAGACTCTAGGATGTGTCTCTGCAAGTCGCATAGACTTAGGTGTGTTCAGGGTCCTCAGGTGAAGCCCTTCTTATTGTTCTTTATGTCCCTTGTTAAGTTCAGCTCCAGCTGCACCTTGACCTTCCTGACAATAGCAAGCGTGTTGTTTGGTTTCCTCTTTGTAACAAGATTTGGGTAAAAAACAACTGTGAATATGATTATCAAGGGCATTTTTGAATGAAATTCTGTAAGAACATTTTGTAAGGCACTTTTTATTGTAAAAAATCCTAACAGCTAGCAGGCAGATGACCTGAGGTTTTCACTGTCAGTTAGTTCAGTGAAGAGCAACATTTGGAGCATCAGATCTAAAGGCAAATATGTAGACTATGACACAGCAATCTCTGCTCTAGTTTGGTGTGTGAAAAGAGTCCAGAGATCAAGGACACTTTCACATTTCTCCTAATTGTTCTGGAGAAAAGAAGAAGCAGCAGTGCACCATGGGAGTGATGCAGTCTTGTGAGTAGTGCTTACAGGAGAGGTGTTTCATTGCCAAAATGGTATGGCTGGCAGAGCTACCTTAGAGGAAGAACAGAGTTGTACTAAGAGCATCAGCAATCAATTATTTATTGTCAAAAGAAAATAGAGAAGCTGGCTGACATTGTCAAGCTGCAGCATAGATTCTCTAAGAGAAACCATTGTAGTGATATGGCAGCTAGTATAGGAGGTTTGCAGAACTGAGTTAAAATAACAGCCAAAATAACAGTATGTAATACAATAATTATGCAAGGTTTTGAAAAGTGCCTGTGGAAAGGACACCTTGATGTTTGGCATGGATTTCTACAACTTAAATTAATTCTTTTGTGTTACTCTCAATTCTGAAAGTAATGAAGGATGTGCCTTATCACGTTCTCTGCTACTAGTGGTGGTAAGAACAGGAGGCAGCAGAAGTACACCCGGTCAAAAGTGACACTCTGGATTGAGATTATGAGTGGAGGTGAAACAGAAGGAGAAGGTGAGAGAATATATTCAACCAAGCACCTGTTGTGGGCTACAAAACCTCCAGTGTTATGAGGCATTCACTTCTTAGGATCTGGCCACTTCTTAGTGTCTGGGATGAGGGAGCATCTAACTTAGTGCTACAGACCATCACTACCTGGGTCCTTACTACACAGCCCACCAGATAGTTTTTGCTGACTGGAGAACTGCTGCGCTTGAGGCATTATCTGGTGTGGAACCTGCATTCAGGGCTGCATATCCAGGAGGTCTTCCCTTCATCAGTCCTGAGACTTTCATGTTCAAGTGCTGTGGTTTTGCTACATGATACATATGGAAGACAACAAGGGTCATCTATTTTCTTCACATCTGCCTGGCTTGTTTTGGAGTGTTTGTATTGTATAGATCTTTTATTTTTTATTTTTATTTTTGCTCCTTCTTTGCCTTTAAAACAGGTATTAGCTTTTCAGTACTTGCAGCAGAAGAGAAGGAACTAACTACGAAGACGTATGTACACTAGAAAAAATTGCAAGCAGTTTTGAGATAGTTTGCATCAGAATTATAGTAATTGCTGTTCTAAACACTGGCATATAAAAATACACCAAATTCACAGAGTAGAAGAAAAGTATCCAGAGTTCACAGAGTAGAGGAAAATTTACTGTAGTAATGATGACCTCTGAAACTAACTTCACTTAACTGTAAATAAAGTCTAAATAAGAGCATGTGAAGGAACACACTGAAAAGTCTGACTGAAAAGCCTTGTAAACTGTCGGTATGAAAATTCATGCATAGCACCTTCCCATTGAGGCAAGTGTATGTGTTCTCTTTCCTCCTTTTCTCCCATCCCCAACTGTTCCTTGTCAGCACGCTTCTGTGCTTTAGGCTATAGCTGTGGCTGAAAAGGTCGTGTTAATTTTCACTGCTGCATGGATATGAGGCGGTCAGTAAATGGAAGAAAAAATACTGTCTTTATTACTCGTGCTGTCAGATTAGATACAGGAAGTGTCTGATCTTTAAGCTGTTGCGTGATCGAGTTTATAAATTGGTGGAAATCTGAAGACAGAGTGAATAGGTCACTGGGTGTAGTTTTAAAACCTGCTGTCATGTTGGATTTGCAGAACTTGAAGACTTCTGGTAATAAACAACCTTATGATGATCTGATAGCTGTTGCTGTCTTTCACAAGGAAAGCCTTTCCAGAGTTCACACCACCACTGGAATATATTTTCAAAAGCCTTTTAAAAATGTTTAGTCTGTTGATCTTCAGGTTGATTTTAAATGCCATCTTACTGCATTTTCTTTTCATTTACAGACATTACGGTAACAATATAGGTCTCACAGTTAGGATTGTGTTTTCCTCATTATCTCAACTTTGAGAGATATCATGTCTAGAAGTTCATTACTCCATCTGATACTGTGAATCTTTATGCAGTTACATCTTCGCACACTTTGATTTCTGAGCAAAAAGTGTTTTCTTGACTTCTTGACAAAGAAAGTGTCCCTTGAAATTTCACTTGGCTGATGAGGTAACATGGTCTAAGATATAAATTATACCTCCTCTGTCAGCCTGCACCGTGCTGAGGTGTCTTCATGGGAGACCGTGTGTAGGCAGTCATATCAACCTTCCCTCCAGATACCCATATATGGAAGTTAAGTTTCATTTATGCAGAGGTCCCCTGAAGGAGTTTGTAAAACTGAGCTTCCCAAGGGAATATCTTGAATTACTGCCTCTTCTGGTAACACCGCCTGAACTCATCCACAGGTAACACTACTAACTGGGCTTGTTCCCGATGGGCTTTGACATCATGAGCTTGAGATGGGGCTAAATGAAGTTAGGTGTTTCATACAACTCCTTTGAAGTGTTATATGTCGTATTAATGAGAATAACATTCAGGAAAAGTATTAGAGAGTTAATCAAAGAAAAACTGCCATGCGGTGTATGATGACTGTGAACAGTCATGTGAACAGAAAACAACTGCCTTCCTACAATTCAACTTCCTTATCAAGGTGGATTAAATGTAGACTAATGATGTTTTTTCTGGGAAAATACTGTTTTGGGAAAAACAGGAAAACAAAAGAATATAATCTGAACGATGAGGAAGAACAAAAGAAAAAGCCCTATAAAATTTTACTTTATCATATCCCAAATGAAAAAATTTCAATTTTCCATTTCTAAATCACATTTCAAGACCAAAATCAGTAGGATGTAGAACAAGACACTTACCTAATGTTTGAATAAAATATTATTTCAATTCCTGCTTTAATTTTTTTCATTTGAACAACAGAAATAAGTGTTTCTCCTGTTTTCTGTGTGTGGTTGCCTAGTTAAACTGGGAAGATAATTATTTCTGATGTTCTTCCTTTCACTGACTTCCAGTCAGAGAATTGAATTCAGAGCATGGGAAAGTGAATGTTTTGGGAAATAAAATTTGAGAGTTTTATCCTCAAATGAAGTAGCATTTATTTTGTGTGGCTGACCAGGCATGTAATATAGTTTTGCTCCTATGAGTTTTCAGCTGGATTATGGGTGAGATTTAAATAATACATTACTAAGCTTTAGGATGTAATAGCTTGTCTAAAAATAGGATTGGATTATTAAGATTAATGTAATCTTTGTAGCTTTTGTCATTATTTAGAATGCAAGACATTCAGTCTTTAGTACTAGAATCCACAGTGCTTTCATATTGATTTCCAAGAAAAAGAAATGTTCAAAGGATAGTATCAAGCATCTATTAAAATCCAGGAGACAACATTTTAAAAGCAAATACTTCCAAAAGGCTCCATAGAGCAAAGGTTGAAACTTTTAAATTAAAATTGTACTATGAGGGAAATTTTCTGTCTCGATTATTTTATGTGCTTTATTGAAACCTACATGGATTTCAGCTGATTGGTTGTTCACATTCAGCTGATTGCACACCCTAAGGACTGCATGCCACAATTTATTTACACTGATCATCAGAATCCCTGTTGCACAAGCTTGTTTTCTGACAGTTCCAGAAAAGAATTATAATTATTTACTCTTCAGCATGACAGTGATGCAGTATGATTGAAAACAAAAATGTCTCACTTCCTCATTGAATGATTGGTATTTGATAAAAGGACACTTCTTTCCTTTGGTGTTATTTTTTAGCTTCTGTGAATTTCTTAAGCCCTAGACAGAGCTTTGAACCTTATTGATCATGTCCCCAGCATGCACTTAATAAAAATACCTGTTACTGACATCAGTTACAATTACAGAGTATACAGTGTTACAGGGAACATTATTTTTACAGTTACAAAATTTCATCAGGTAATACAGGGTTTTGTATGCATATGCATAGCATGAAGTGCTGGGTTTGTGTGGTTTGTAAACTTGTAGTTTCTGGAAACCAAACTTACTGTGTTGGAATTGGAATGTTTAGAGTTTTTACTCCAAATTTTGTGTATTTTGAATCTGTAGTGGTACATGATTCTCACAAATCCTTAGTTAATAGCCTTGTCTCCATCCCTGCAATAAAGTAGCTTTCTAGTTTGAGTTCAGCAAAATCATGTCCAATGTCTGATACAAAAACCTCCGAGATTAAACCTATTGCTTGGAAACCAAGAGTGGCACAGTGGAAACAAAGAAACGGTTGTAAAATGTGTTATAGCCTGTCACAGTAAGAGAAAGCTCGACTTGATTGCTTCACTCAGTGTGAGTGGACATGTATCCAAATACAGACATTTTTTCACCCTCAGTCAGAAAATGTCAGTGTGTACCTGCCCAAATGCTTTGTCTGTGAAGCAGTTTTTAGCCCATAACAGTGTTGCTGTGCTTGAGCACCCACCCTGATTGCCAGATCTGACTCCCTCTTCCCAAAGATCAAGTCAGTGCTCAAAGGAGCCCAGTTTTTTGTTGGCATCAGGTGTGAAAGCAAAAACAAGACATCCTCAACAGCCTTTTGGAAAATGATCTGAGGAATTGGTTTGAACATTGGCAGCATCTTATGTAACTGTATGTCACCTTAGAAGGGAACTATTTTGAAAGTGGTCATAGTTGATTTTCTTAATTTGTTGAATAAAAACAGTTACAGACACAGTAGTGGTGTGTGGGGGGGGTTGTGTCAGACATTGTAATACAAGCAAGTTTTAAAACAGTCTTCATGGGAAATCACACAACAAAGTACAGAATTGGTTTATTAGAATCCTCAAAGTCATGCCTTGGGGAAGATGGAGGGAACTGTTTCAGCACAGTTGTTGATAAAGGCAGTGTGCTGAGTCAAGAAAGCAGGCTTTGTAGTGTTAAGAGTAAAGACATGCCGGTCTACCTCAGATTGCCCGTGTACACATGAAACACGAGGCAGCAGACACGCAAATATAAATAGCACTTCATCCATTGAATGGATGACTGAATATGCCATTGCTGTCTTTCAGAAATATCGACAGTATATGTCTGGACTTCTCACTCCTCCTTATGGTGTTATGGAAACTGGCTCCAACAATGACAGTGAGTATGACAAAATAGACATCAGATATTAGGAAAAAAGAGAAAAAAGAAAAAAGGGGAAGGTGAACATCCTTTGGTTTTGGGTGTTGGAATTTTAATGTTAAATTCAATGCAGTATTATGACTGTATTAATACTGCATGTAATAGGGAATGATATGGAACTTACCTAACTGCATTCCCAACTGCATGAAAGTGTACACAGAGCTGTACAGAAATCTGCACTCTGAACCAGGGCTGTTGACTAGAGCATCCTGTATGATGTCATGGAACATTTAACTGGATATAGGTATTACATGAATTCCATGAGTTCTGCTACTGAAATAAATATAACCAACTGGTTTATTTTTTCAGTTAGGATGGGCTACACAACTTGCTTGGAACCTAGGTTAGTGCTTGGATGGACAGCCTGCAGTAAACATGCTGCTGTCTGACCTTAGTGACATGGCTAAATAAATTTGAGTATGCCTCTGCCTCATGAGGACCTGTCAAACTGTGGAATAGTGCTGTAGTCATGAATCCAAGGGCAGCCTTTGGAACTCATAATTTCTGTAAATGAAGGTACTTTTACTTAGTTCAGATGCCAACTGGGACAATATCTGATGACTAGCAATTGCATCTGCAGATTTTGTCCCTTATGTGTTCAATGTGTTCTAGTTGTCCTGTATGTTATGTTTTCAGTATGATCTATTTGTGAAACAGTAGCATAGCATAGCATAGAAATAACCTGGTGCAAACTCAGTGTCTCATTTGACTTCGTGGTAGTAAAACATGAATAATATTAAATGAAAAATACAAATAATTGCTATATACATACTTCAAATACTAAGTTGTGAGAAAGTACTTTGTTTAGTAAGCTGCTTACACTACTTACAGGAGTTAGCTTTTTGCCTTTTTTGTGAGAGAAAACTTTTGTCTGAATAAATCTGTTTTGCTCTTAGAAATCATAGATTAATGTGTGTGTTATTAAAGTACTGACCGCTCCAATTCGGTATTCTATTGATAAGTATCTTCACTGTTACTTAAAAGAATGTATAGTATGTATTTATTTTCTGTATATTTTTTTTAGGAATTCCAGATAAGGACAGTATGTCAAGCAGTGCTCTCTGCCAAGTTTCTAAAAACTGTAATAAGGTAAATCCTACCTAGTTTTCGCTTCGTTTTTTGATGAGGGGGGATGGTGGTAATGAAAAATGCAAAAGTACAGTATTTAATTGAAAAGGAGCAGATGCTGATGTAAACCATGTGGTTGATGCATGTGAATACAGTATACACATTCTGCATTAGATGTATCATATAAAGGGAGAAAGAAACTTGTTCAGGATCAGCATTATTAGAACATATACTCCTGCCAAAGTTTGTATTGCAATCCAGTTGTCCTGTTTTTGTCAGAAGGGTGTTGAGGGTGGAAAAGAAAAGCAGCACTGCAACAAGACTAGTGCATAGAAAATAGATCATAAGATTCATAATGAAATCATATTTGAAGGCTCAGCTGAGTCTTAACTGGTACACAGACATTGTTCTGGACCTTTGCTCAGGGTGAATTTTCTCCTGTGTTCAGAGAGCAGCTCTACGTTCCCCTTTGTACAACAGTTCTGTGCTTACAGTCTCACCAAATGAGGATCCACATGGAGGAACTCATGAATATTTCTATACTGTGCTCAAAGTAATTATAGCAGTAGTGTTGCCATGGAGTTCAGCAACAACAACCCGTTCGGGGGAGACGGCACGGAGACCTCCCCCAGCCTCCAGGCCAAAGAGCACAGACATCAATATGAGGATGCTACAAATGGCGTTTATTCAAAGATAACATAGCCTTATATAGTCTCCTAAATCTAGCCACACCTCTTGCTACTTTCCCACAAGCTAAGTTACCAATACTAAGATGCTTCCTACTTCCTTATCGCTAAGCCTGCAGACAAAGGCATGTTTGCTCCAGTTCACGTTCCCTATCCTCTCTGTAACATCGCGTGATCTTCCGATCGCCAATCCCTACACAGTAGGAAGAAATACTATCAAGCATTGCTGTAATGATTAATAACTTCTAGATTTTTGTAATGCAGGAGTAGAAAAGTTACAGTAATAAACAGATGCTTAGTTGCCTTCTTTCTGGACATAGGTGTTTAAATGGATGCATTTGTTTAAAAGGTTAAAGGTATTTTTGTTACACGGAAAACATCTCTTGACAGCAGTTAAAACCAATGCATATTTTGGCATGTTTCCTTAATGTGAAAATAACTACTTCCACCTCTACCAGTCTGTCTGTCCTGCTTCCTCAAGGGTACAGACCTTTCTTAATTGTCACATTCAACCTTTATTAAATGCATACATGTAACAGTATGCAGTTCCTTTTCCTAGCGTCTTATTCACTAATATTTTACCACTTCCTGATGCAACCTTATCCTGTATGAAAATAAGCATTTTTTTCCAAGCACTAAGTAATTCCTGGATACCTAGATAGTACCTTTCATTCTGTAAGCGTTTAGCAAGCAGTTATGAGCTAAGTCTCAGTGCTTTTCTGAGGTGATGTCATTTCAGTGCTACACTTGGAGTTAAGCCAGATCAGAGGTCTTGCTTGACCACTCAATCAAAGCATCAGTTGTAGAATCCAGACTAAAAGATGTTGTGTGTTCTGAAGCAGAGAGAGATAACAAATAGATATAACTAGGTAAAACTATCTATCTTTCCTAGGAGGTGGTATCCTACCAGTAATGGGCAGTGATGCTCTACTAAGGGTGGTATACACTTTCAGGAACAAAGTATTTAGAAACTGAGCATTGTTTAGTGATTAATACTGCTCCCAATAGCTGGGCTTTTCTAGCACAATTGGACTCTTTCTGCACAAAATAGTGTTCACCTGGGAGAAGCCAGAACTTGGCTGAGGCGGCTCAAACTATTAGATGACTTTTACAGGAATAAGGTCTTTTGCAAACCATATTAACTTCCTTCTGAGATACACATATATATAAAAATATAAACCAGCCACCCTTCTCCCTCCCACTCTGTACACATTTCTGTGGAGAGAGTCTGAGAGAGTAAATACGTGACAGATGCTTGTCACCTTGTGTCATCGTGGAGGAGCTCAGACAGTCCCCTGACAAATGTGGCAGAAGAACCTGCAAAGCACAGAATGTTCATGAAACCCAGTTCTGTGGTGCTGCCATATGGCCATGTTTCTCTTTAATTATGTTAAGTGAAAGGTGAGTGTGGCAGACATAAATACACGAGTATTTTGTTTACTGCGAGCAAGCTTCATTGCTTCCATTTTAAACTATACAGGTGTTAGAGTGATTATGCAACATGTTGATATTCATGCTCTGCTGTCAGTTTTAAGCGATCAGGGCCAAAGTCCCAGAATTGTTGCCAGCTATTCGAAATACAAAATAACAGGTTACCATAAAACAGTTCTGTGTTTGAAGATTTTATATATTTTGTTTATTTTATACATGACTGTCAAAATGGCCACTGCATCGGGAAAGGGCATTTATCTAGGAAAAGAGAGGTGTTTGCAGGACACCTTTAAACTATTTTATATCATTACATTGCCAGAATGATGTCTGTGGGACTGGCAGCAAATACAGCTTGGAGACACCAGCAGGCTCCTGTTTATGTCCAGAAAAAGAATGAGTGAGGGACTTTATGAGATTCAGGAAAAGTTCCTCTAAATCTTCCATATGGTAGGAAAACATTACATTCTTAGACAGAAGGAGATAACATAATGTCTTCAGTAGTTCTAATCATAATGATGCATTTATTTCAAGGGGTGTCTGTTTTAATTTTCATGGGAAGTTTATAATTATAAATAGTTCCCTTCAAATGAAATTCAATACATTCCATGCCTGAAATAGATGTATGTTTTTCTCTTTTAGCCTGTACTGAGTCTGTTACAAGCACTATAATAGATTATTTTCCATATTTGCTAATTATTTGAGTTTCATCATCATAGCTTTTTTTTCCTCCTGTCACATCTATTAGTTTTTGATGACTAATATAAGATTTTTCTTTTAATACATGCCTTGAAATTTTCTCACCATATGGAGATGTTTAGTTTTCCTAGTTCATTAAAATCTAAAAAAAATATTCCATTTGGAGAAGGCAGAAAAGAGATTTGTGATTACCAGACTCAAGTTCATTTGCATTCGGGGTGACATTATTGCACATCATTTAATGCAATATAGTAGTTAAATTGAGTGTGAAATACTGAAACAGACTATGCTACTGTCCTGGGTTATATTTTGCGGAATGGAAACAAAGTCAATTTAAAGCTGTCTTACATAAGGGAAAATAACACAGCTTTGGTCTTTTTAACTAGTCAGTCTAATATCTGTACACTAGTCTCTCTAGCTCTGGTTTTCAAAAATTCTTGTGGGGTAGAGTTGGATATAGCTGAACCTGTGGGATTAATATAACCCTAAGGCCAAAATGACAAAATCAATAGTAATTTCAAATACATTTTTGGAAAAGATACAGAAGATTACTTAGAACACAGGGGAGGTTGGGTTCTGGCATGCAGACAGAATAGGTAGTGGTTCTGTTTCCATACATTACCAGCAGAGCTAGCGGCAGGGTTGCTCGGTGCTTCCCACTGTAAGATCCTGTTCTTACAATTTGGCCACTTTTTCACTGTTTATGCTGAATTTGCCATGCTGAGAGTGTGCTTCTGGCTGATTTTTAAATTGAAATGAATCAAACCTTTCTGACATTGAGATTGAGGGAGAATACATAGCACATATTAAATACGTTTTTCCCAAAGATACCCTAGCAATCCTGTCCTTCAGACTGGGAGTTGTTTTGGCATAAGGAGTGCCGTTTGCAACCCCCTACAAATTAAACTATATAGGTAAGCCTTGAAAAATCTCAGTTGAAACTGGCTGACTAGAGGCTCATTGCAATGTGCAAGCTTGTAAACATAGGATTTGTGTGTTGTGTGTGCAGAATTCCCACCTTGTTCATCTTTGGTCCTGGGCTGCTTGGGCATTCCGGTATTTGTGCTTTATGATGTGGATTTTCTCATAATCACTCACTCTAGTTGCTAGAGGAACATTTTGATTATTATAAAGCTAGACGCTAACTGAAAACTGCAGTTCTCTCCCCTGTGCTTTTATGATCTCTACTGGTACCCAAGTAGGAAATTAGTAAAGAAATAGCCCATTCTTATCTGGAGTCATGAGATATATATGGTCGTTTTAAAGAAGAGGGCATTGCAGAAATGAGTTGTAGAGACACAGGAATGAATATGGGTAAGAGGAGAGGGCAGACCCATCAAGGACATGAATGTTCACACTGTCATGGACTGTGGTGCTGGATGCTCTTTTCTACAATCAGTAAATGTCTTAAACTCCTTTGCAAGCTGTGGATACTATGCCTAAGACAGCATAGGAATGATCTGCAGAAACAATAGATACCTGTGATTAATAGCAATTGTTCTGTTTATTCGGGTAGTTGATAGTTAAAAAGTCCTAGCCCAAGCTGAAGTTTTATGTTGTTTTCCCTAGTGGAATATCCATATGGCAGTTTGCTAAGAGAACACCCACATCCTCAAGTAGCTACTCAAAAAGAAAAAAAACTGCTTGAAATAAAGTCTGAAAAATTAAGTGCTCAAAAGCAGAGAATTTCAAGTACAGAGGCTGTTTGAGTAGTGTTAATGAAGTCTTCTTATCCCTGTTTTTTTATGGTACAGACTTCAATTCTTCATGTTTATTATGGTGCAGACTTCGATTACTCATTCTCATATATTTTTCCTCAATTAAAGCAACATCTCACCTTAAAAACCATGCTATCTTTATTTTTGTACAACTTTATGACTTAGAAACCATAAATGTGTACCTTCTTCATCAAAAGCATACATCCTGAAAGGTGGAAGGTGCTTCCTCATCTCCTTTGTACTGAGGAAGCCATACTGAACACTAAAGATACAAGCAAATTAAGTTGCGCAAATTCATGCAGTCATTCTTGCTATTGGGTGACAAATAGGTCTTTTTCTGAAATCTTTCTCATACTACATTTCCACTATGCTGCCTTAGCTGTCTCTAGGTTTCTGTTGTGTCAAAGAGTTGCAGGAGCTCCTCCTAGTGCAAGAAGTAATATTCGAAAGGCACACGGAGTTTGTGATGCTTACAGGCTGAAACATCCCCTCCATTACATGTTTTTCATGTAATGGCTCCAAATCTTCTAGACTGCAAGCTTATTTTCTTGAAGATATTTTGTGTTGCAAAGTCCCAATAGGATGTGCTTAAATACTCCTCTGAAAGTCACCTTTTCACATGTCTTCTTCCCTGGTTACTTTGATGTGATAAAATGTAGATTCCTTTTCTTTACTGAATTTTCAATAAGATTTAGGTGCTGTGCCAATCTTTTAAGTAATTGGAGTGATTGTGAAAACATGATTTGCTATTATATCAACTCTAAATGCATTTAATAAAACTATATTGTAAAGATCTTTCGGTTGACAGTGAGACACCAAAATATTGCAATTTTCAACGTTACCAGGCAAAAGAATATTCACTTATTTCGATTTTTCAAGCACTTAAATACAGCTCTGGGCAGCTGAAAGTGTGCTGTTGGCAAAGATGACATTACAATTCACTAGATGAAGCCTTGAAAAGCCCACACAAGATACCAGTAATAATCACATTCATTCACCATATTAGCTACTCTGGCAATAAACACAATAATTTTACTTCTGATTTCCCTGTATTTCAATTTACTTTTCCCAGATGACCAAGAACAAAGCTTATGTTTTAACATATTCAGTAGATTGTCAAATGTGGAATTTGATAGAGCGTTGGCAGAATGCTAAGGGAAATGCTTCACATGCTCATGAAATTGTAAGCCTACAAGAAAGAATAAAAAGAGAGAGAGAGAGAGAGTGAGCAGGGAGGCATTCTGTGTTCCAGCAAGATTATAGATGCAATGACAAGGTGTTTGTTTGGAAGTAGTAACCTCTCCAACATTCACGTGAAAGCTGTTACAACAGAACTGATTTTCTATGTGAATGCTTTATATAACTGTCCAGTGGTACGTGTGCATTAATTCAAATCTTCTCTTGGGCTCTGTGTCAGGATCGGTTCTCTATACTATGTTAGCATAGGGTTAAAAAAATAATTCCCTTTTATTTTCTGTTTATAAAGTGGCTGCGTAAAAGCACTGTGTGCAAATATTTCTAAATAATGTCTTCATGCAACTGTACAGTCACAACTGTACCAATTAGTTTTAGGGGCTGCTCCTAATTCCCATATATGAAAGTAATTTACTTAGAGGTCTGTTCAAGTTCTTAATTTTGCTCTAAGTGGAAGTGCTCAGGGCTCAATCGGTATCACAGCCTGTTACAATTTGGCTAGTGCAAAGGCTGTGCATATAGTCCCTGGCAGTGAGTCACATGGTGACAGCATATGGCAGGAGAGAGAACAAAGGCAGGAGTGTGAGATGAGTAGGAGTCTGTGAAAAATACATTTTTCATATGTTAGTAATGAATACCATCATAAAAAATGTGATGGTCTTTACATATTATCACAGCTCTTTAATGTAAACCAAACTGTTAATAGGTCTGCAGCCTTACATAAGTAGGCTTTGCATAAACTAAATTCTTGCAGAGCCACCAGGGAAGGTTTTGGTCCATCACTATATCCAGCTGCAGCCCTACAGAGATGTTACACAGCTGTATGCTTCCCTTACAGATGGCAGCGTGAATAGTGATGCCTCAAAGAAAAGCTTGCACCACACCATATTCTGTTACCCAGTTCAGCTACCTGATAACCTCTGAAATATCTATGACCCATGATTTTGTTGTATACCCTGAATTCTGGAGACCCTAATGGCAGTTTTGTTGGAAGCAGTTTCTTTTGCTGTATCTCATCATGTAATTGAGCTCCAATCTAAACAAGCCAGAGTAGTCCCAATATGAAACCTGCAGATGTGATTAGTGTTTCTTATTTGATCTGTTCCTATGCAGGAATGAGTAGGATTGTGGAGAAAAACAACAAAATCCTTGGTCTGGGTTGTTGTGTATTTACCAGCGTATGTGTCAAAATAACTTAATTTTTCTTCAGTCTGTACTTGATCCAGTTCAAAGAACTCTGGTCCTTGGAGCCCTTCCGTGAATTTGGAAGGAAAATTATGTTCTTTCTACAATACAGAGTTTTCATTGGCCCAAAAAGGAAAGCTCTAAGGTTAAATAGAACTGTCTACAATGATAGTGAGATTAGTAACAGATAGAGGCAATACTTCTCTTGGTAGATGAATGAAACTTCTTGCAGGAAAGGGCAGAACTTTGCAACTTTCAGATGCTAAAGGAATATTCTTATTTTAAAATTTATCCTCATTTTCTAGGAGCAGTATCAACAGTGAGTTAAATATGTGTATAAATAGGTGTATTTCGGTTTTAAAATATAGGGAAATTGCCACATTTATCTTGGGAGAAGATGAACAGTGGGGAAAACAGTATATAGTATCACATAGCACCACACAGTTCAATTGTCACTAGCTGAAGACAGAGCCTTCCTTTCTGTCAGAGCTGCAAAATATTCCAGAAGCAGCCACTGTCCTTTGTTCAGGAAGGGAAAAACAGGTTTGGAAAAGTGCGTCCACATCTGTACCCTTCTTTAAGTCTTCCATTGACTTCCTGAGTCACTGTGAAATGACCTGCAAGATCTGAAATGAGGTAGTGTGGATTTTATCATGAAGGAGGAGTGGAAACAAAGTGTAGGAGAAATAGAGATATCTCCTGTCTTACCAGCAGAACAATCCATATACTTGAATCAATGTTAGAGATATACTATTTGAGTTTTTAGTTCCATGACTTTTACTTCTGAGTATTAATATGTATGATCTCCACAGTTTTCATCAGAGAGTCCCTTCATGCAGTTATTGTTGTTATTTTGATGCTCTCTACTTCTCTTCCCTTTTAAAAACTTTTTGTCAACCTTAATTGCAGTTTGTGTATATCCTTTCAGTTCTTAGTTGTGCTGGGTGCTGTGATGCAAAGCAGGGGTGCAGACCTCTGCTACAAAATGCTTTTAGTCACCAAAAAGGTTAAATGACTGTCAGACTGAAAGATGCTGGTTTAGTCAGAATGTTGTAAGGCATGGAGTTCACAGTTGTTCATACATTGCAAATGAGTTTTCTTACAGGAGCTTATTGTGATAAGTTCTTGGTGTGATAATCCTAAGATACACTGGCAGTGGAAGGAAGAAGTTCAGAAATCAATAGACAAATTAAAAACTGAGTGATATATATTTCTTTGTTGTTCTTGTAATTTGGGGGAGGAGTGATATCTAACTTACATTGTTGGCCTCCTTCAAATTAGTTGAGTCAGCAAGTACTCACCTCCTTCCAGAGTATCTTTGTCCCCACAGAAGGGTGACAGAGGTGCTCAGCAAAGGCAGTTTGGCTGAAAAGCTGTTTTCACTTTCTGAGTCCTCTTGCCTAGCTGGATAAGTGTTGCCAGCATAGTTTAGATAAATAAAATAAATAATGGGAAAATACTAGCAATTTCTAGAAAATGCTAGAATTAGTAAAATACTCAATGAAGTAGACGTAGGACCTTCTTTCAACAGCAACATCACTCTTCATTCTGGTGGTCTGGGGAAACAGCATACTGCCTTACCAGCTAGTGCTGGCAAGGGGAGTCTGATAATAAATACAGTGGAGTCGCATTTGATGATTCTTGCTCCTTGGCTGTGTTTTCTGTGTGATTCTGTCCCATAAAAAACATGCACATATGCTCCATTTATCTCTTGCAGTTGAAAGGCAGAAAGAGTAGGTAATTATACTGAGGAAAAAATATAGTCTTTTTCAAGGTTCACGTCTTCAGACAAGTCAAGCGTACACAAGTAACACATTTGGCACTTGTATTTGAAACAGCAAAATGAATTTTTTTTAAATCTTGTAATTATTTTCTCAAGTTTGGCAGAAAAATTGGATCAAAGATCTTAAAATCATATTCCTTCTAGTCACTCATATCATCTTTTTCAGAGCATTTTGACTGCCTGTCCTACAATGCATACTGGAAATTGGTATTCCACAAAGTCAATTATAGTTCTGAGTCAGTAAGAAGTAATCAATGTGTCTGATCTGATCATTTAGCAGCATCTTTGTCTGTGTACAGATGACAGAAATTTGAGAGGTTAATAAATAGTGGAGAAAAGCTGTCCAGTGATTTTTTTTTCTTCTTTTTGTGTTACCTAGTCAATAACCAGGAGCACATTGTGCTGGCTTCATGCAAAGAGCACCACCACCAAAACAAGCATTTGGCTTGTGGTGCTCATTTAAAGCCATTCTGAGCTAGAATTGCTGAGGCAAAAATGTCAGATATCTACAACAGAACCAAAAGTGTAATTGTGCTATTATCTGCAGTGATAGTTAAGGAGCAAGTGCTCTTCGGGTATTTAAAGATTTATGATTTATGACTTTTCATTATTTATTCTTTTTGTAAATTTTCTTCTGGAAGAAAGCTTGGCATAAGATTGTGAACATCTTTGATCTTTATGTGCTTTATCATCAGTGATGCAGCTGTCTTAAAATTAAAGACAGCAGTTAGTGAGAAAATACAAATATGCATAGCTGAGTTGAGTAGTAGAGAAATGAAAAGAATACATAATTTAGCTTCAAAAAAAAAGAAATTTAAAAAAATCTTACTTCTAATACCAGTTGTTATGCTGCTTCTAATTAGGGTTACTCAGCCACAGTTGTTTTCATCTTAGGAAATGAAATTATATAAACTATTTGTATAATAACCTAAAATATGAACAGAATGGAGAAGTAGCCAGTAGCTTAACAGGGGAGAATTATGGTTGAGTCTTTGTGAACTTTGCAGTACTGCTTTGTGCATCCTCACTCTTTAAAGTAGCTGACATCAAATGCATGAATCTGAGGGGGGTAACGGTCTGGTGGGGCTTGTGTTGTGGCTGTCAGAAACACTTAAACCATGTTTCTGAGCTTAATTTTCTGCTCTTTTCGACAAAAATTAGCTTCCTGGCCAAGGCCAGCACAAGCAACAGGGCAGAGTCTGGGTGTGGGGTTCAGTGAGGGGAAGGACCAAAGCAGTCCAGTTTATGTCTGCTGTCAGCTGTCTGCAGCCTTAAATGTCTAACGCCTGCACAAAGCATTGAACTGTCAGCTACAGACTGAGACTCTATCCTGCCCCAAACCTGGCATTTCTGCCAGTCCACATCAGCTGGCTAAGGGACAAGAAGCAGGGCATAATTTAGGCAGAACATAATTTTGTCAGGCCAGCTTGCAGCTCCATTGCAATTCAGTGCTAAATCACAAATTAATCTGTGATTTCAGACTCCTGTGTTTAAATACAGATTTGTATGATGTATTCCTGTTAATGCTGTAATATATATACAGATCCAGGCAAGATTTTGTTCCTCCTTCCTCCTTTCTCTTGAGTTGTCTTAATTGTGTTCAGAGCCAGTCTAGATTAAGGATTTTCAATTTATGGTCTGCAGATTGCTGAGTTCTGGCTATTCCAAATGAGTCTGGGAAATAAAACTAAGAGAAAACTATTGTCACTAGCTGCACGAGGTACCTTATATTGACTGGCAAAACTATAGTGATGTACAACATATAGGAGCCTAATGCACACACATTTCTTATTCTGTAAATATATAGCCACTGCTCCACAGTCCTAGACCTGTGTCACAGAATGGCTTTCTTGTCCAAACTGGGAGAAAGAGGAGGTTGCCTTGTTAGAACTCCTAAATGCTATTTAGTCTGTTTGGTTTTACCAGTGTTACAGTCAGTGTGCTTGAAACACTGTCTTTTGGTTTTTGTCTGGATTTTCTGCTAAGAGGTTTGGGGTAGAGAAACTGGATTGCTGCTTCGAAAATGCTATGTGACCTTGTGGGTGCAGACACATAGCAATCTGCAATAATACTGGTCTTCACAGCACCAGTAATCCCTCTGGGCAGGATGCATCTTTCTCTCTGCAGTACAGTCTCCTAGACTAACCGTTGTGGAGAAGCTCAAGATTCCTACATTATTGCAGAAATGATGGGGTTTTTAACAGATGTTAGCTAGAAGTGCTCTATGTAGATTCAGTATTTCCAGGCAAGTTGGTTTGTATTACAGTAATTAAACATCTCTGGAACAGCAAACATTTTGACACGCTGATTGTCTTAACATAGCAGAACAGTCCATACCCTTTATCCAGCCCATAAAGAGACAGTAAGGAGTCAATTATACCAAAGAAGATTTTGAGATTATGTTTAAAAAGGAGGTGAGTGGATGAGACATGATGGGAATAGAATTTCAGCTTCATGAAGCAATATTTTAAACAATAATGTGAAAATTAATGCCAACATCAGAGAGAAACAGGAGAAAGGGAGATAAATTACAAAATACATCAATAGGTCCCTTTCCATTTCACAAGGACAGGGCTGGTTCTGTGTTATGCCTAAAAGCCAGACATCACAGAATTTACACAGCTTGGGCTACATACTGAGAGAGGTAAAAAGAGGTCATCTCTTTCAGAAACATACTATGATGAATTGGGTTGTGAAGAGATGTGGTTTGCTAGGGAAAATATCAGGTAGAGTAATTTCACCTTCCTGTATCAAGTCTTGGGTTAATTATTGCAGTGTTCTGTGTACATTTGTGGATCCAATTTTTTCTCAAGTTGCAATAAATATTAATTTAGCAGCAGAGGCAACTCAGAGTATGTTTAGAAACATCTGTCCCTCAGTAGTTATCAAGGAAGTTGAGCTGAAATTCAAGAGAGTAAGAACAAATGTGAAATAGGCCTAGTTTAAATGGTGTGAAGTTGGGCAGCTGCAAGCTCTGTGGGAAGTTAGGAGGAGGGAGGAAGCAAATTTACAAATATCAAATATTTACTCTTTTCCAATGCTAATTGTATTTTCTTCAGATTGTCAGGAATTAATAGTATTATTCCTCTACTGTTTTCTTGGGGAAACCTACTGTTCACACAGATACATCTTAACTCAGTGTTTGCTTTATGGGTTTAATGTGGAAAATGGGGCATATTAATCCATGTTGTTCAGATCTAATAATTTGATTCCAAATGGCTTTGTATGCTTTTAATCAATACAATCAATACAACATCAATACAATCAATACAGAATCACAGAAT
>WAAB01001660.1:142154-152539 GCA_013389865.1 Piaya cayana | reverse complement strand
TTTGTTAAGGGAAGCTTATTCATATATTAGATTTCCTATTAAAGCACAAAAGAGAATTTACCTCTGAATCTACTTTAGAAACTTCTGGGTTTCCATCCTATTCATGAGAGCTACATTCCCTTTAGTTTCATCCACAGGTACCAATATAGGATTTTCCTTTTTCTTCTGTTAACTCTTTACACCTATGTTTAAGCATTGTTTTACCTCTGTGTTTTCAAATTCAGATTCTAAACTACTACAGGAAAATATCTTTTTCTTCTAACTTTTTTCATTCTACAGCTATTCATGTTTTGAAATTGACCAGTTGCAGCTGACAATATTGCATTAGACATACTTATTTGTTGTGGCATATCCTGTTTTTTATATGTATGTCAAGTCTACTCCTTCAGACAATTTCTATTAACATACAAGACAAAATATTATACAAGATAAATGTATGTCAAATTGACTGTAATTATTTTACATTGATACTTTAAAATGTAAAATAATATATACTGTATGCACCTAGCTGGTTCCTTGACTTTAAGTTGCTAATGCATGGAGGCTAAAAATTGTTTCGATAGATTATAAAATGCTACATTTTCTCACTTCCTGACTTGTTTCATGCTATTTTTATTATTGAGATAAGAACTTGCAATCTGTTCTTCTCTATATTTTGTCTAGGTTTTATTTAGCAAATATTTCTGACAACAAATTTAATTGGAAGAGAAGAAAAGTAAACTGAGCAAAACTAAGTGCAGAATTACTCAGAACATATACATAAGAGAATGTAATTTGGCATCCACATGTCTGAGAGGTTTTCATAATACTTTTTGCCAGCTATAGTCTACTTGTAATATTCTTAAACCATTAAATCCTTTTTACTGTAAACAGGTGGAGAAAATGGTCAATAATTTGAATGATTTGCACAAATGTAAACATATCTATGGCTGATAATGCATGTGAAAGGATCTGTCATCTGCCAGTTCCTTGAAGGTAAAGCACTACCTGCAAGGAAAAATGCTTTCTTAAAAATATGAAGTACAAGGAAGAAAAAATAAAACCAGTACAAAATGGACAGTTGGGAAAATATTAGAAATATGTACAATATGCTGGCAGACTTCTGATTATTTTTATTCTTTACGTTCCTGGTTTGCTGATCAACAGAGTCAATGCTTTCATAGAGTCAGAATAGTTTGGATTGGAAGGATCCTCAAAGGTCATCTAGTTCCAACCTCCCTGCCATGGGCAGGGACATCCGACTAGATCGAGTTACCCAAGGCCCATCCAACCTGCCCTTGAACACCTCCAGGGATGGGGCAGCCACAGCTTCCCTGGGAAACCTGGGCCAGTGCCTCACCACCCTCATGGTGAAGAAATTCCTCCTTATGTCTAGTCTAAATCTGCCCCTCTCCAGTTTATAATCATTGCTCCTCATCGTGTCACTACAAGCCTTTGTAAACAGTCCCTCCCCAGCTTTTTTGTAGGCTCCTTTCAGGCGCTGGAAGGTCACAATAAGGTCTCCTCAGAGACTTCTCTTATCCAGGCTGAACAAGTCCAGCTGTCTCAGCTTGTCCTTGTGTGGGAGGTGCTCCATCACTCTGACCATTTTTGTAACCCTCCTCTGGACCCATTCCAACAGCTCCATATCCTTCTTACAGTGATGATTCCAGAACTAGACACCATACTTCGGATGAGGTCTCACAAGAGATGAATAGAGGCAAAATCACTTCCCTCACTATGCTGGCCAAGCTTCTTTTCATGCAGCCCAGGATACGGTTGATCTTCTGGGCTGTGAACACACATTGCCAGCTGATGTCAAGCTTCTCATCAACCAGCACCCCAAATCCTTCTCTGCAGGGCAGCTTTCAATCACGTCATCCCCGCTTTACAGAAGTCCAGGTCGATCACATCCATCAGTTTACCCGTGTCTGCTGCTGTGGTTTCCCCATCATAGAAAGCCACTAAGTTGGTCAGACAGGATTTGCCCCTGGTGAAGCTGTGCTGGCTGTCAATAATCACCTCCCTGTCCTCCATGTGCTTTAGCAGAGCTTCTAGGAGGATCTGTCCCATGGTCTTCTCAGGCACAGATGTGAGGCTGACAGGTCGGTCATTCTCAGGGTTGTCTTTTCTACCCTTTTAAAAACTGGGCAAAATTTACCCTTCTTCCAGTCATCAGGGACTTCTCCTGATTGCCATGACTTTTCAAATATCATGGAGAGTAGCTTGGCAACCACATCTGCCAGTACCCTCAGGACTCCGGGATGCATCTTGCAGTTACTTGTGAAGATTGAGGACAAAAATTTGTGAAGTACCTTGGCCTTCTCCTCATCTGTTGTTACGTGATCATAATTTCCAACTACAGATTTTCCTATTGAGAAACTGCTGCTGTTCAGATGAAGCACTGGAGGAAAAATAATCTGTTCTGTGCCATCTGCAATATTTGTTTCAGAGTGTACTTCCCAAAAATGTTTCATTAGCAGAGTGAGTTAAAGGTGACACTGAGAGGCAACTCGCAGGGAATTATGCCCATAACGGAAAAACTAAACAAACATAGGAAAAAACCCAATATCAACAGCATATATATATTTCCCTCCTTTGATATTTTCAGAAGCACATCCTCAACTGCTAGCAACAGATGCCCTGGAAAAACGTAAGAATGCAACAAACATATAATGGTACTTCCCACAAATAAGTTCCCAGATTCCAGTGATTCTTGAGCTAGAGTATTTGTATTCAATTGCATGTTGTGTTTTGTTTCATGATGTTGTCATTTCATAGAATCATAGAATTTAAACCTATCTATATTTTCAACATACACAGCATAAAAAAATTGACTACTTATTTTGTGAAATTGTGCTGTTGTTTTTCTGGTTAATTTAGGTTGGTCATGTTATGAACAAAACGTGTCATGTTTGTCATTTAATGAATGAAACACTGGTTTTAATTCATCCATTTCCACCTACCCATTATAATAACGTGAAAGAGAAAATACATACCTAGTAGCTCACTGAGTAATGACATCATGACATGACTTGTTTGTGCATCATACTTATAAAAAAATATTAAATTGATTTCAGCTGTTCTGGTATTTAGTAGAAAAAGGAGAATACATCTCTAACCAGAAGAGTTAAAGTCTAGTTCTACCAGGCCCACAGGATGGATTATATTTAGTGGCACTTCTTAGTCTGTAAAAGGTTCAAATGAGCCTGAATTACTGGGAAGAATGAGTAGACTAGCTAGAAGACCATCTTGATTTAAAGAGCACACATCCAAACCATGCAAACTTAGTGTAAAAAGAGGGCAATCACTTGAACTGGAAGATACTAATCTGCCTTTGTAAGGGAAATGGTAGAATGATATCCTTCCACATAACTGGAAAAATTTTGAAGTTAATCTAAGAAAAATTGCGTGTAAATCCCTTATTTACGTCCTGTTTGCATCTATTGCGTTCATATGTGTGTGAGGAGCTCCACGGGGGAATAGAGAAGCTGTGTCTATGAAAGTTGCTGTCAGTTTTTCCTGATAGAAGAAATACAGTGTGGCTGCCAGAGATATTACGATCTCTCCTGTTATGAATTGCTTAAGGATGACATTGGACAAACATTGAGAATATGTGGAAGAGTGCTATCTGGATATTTACAACTCATTTCTTTACTACTTTTCTCAAGTCCTCTTAAGGGAATAAATTAGTGGAGTCAACATGAAAACAGGGGTGAGAAATAGTGAAGAAATAGTCTGCACATTAGACAGTGATAGAATGTTAGTAAATAATACTATTTCCTAAAGAAATTGAAAACTTGACATTTCTGGTATAGAGTGTACTAGTCTTCAGTTTTAAAGAGACTCTTATTTTGGACAATAAAGTAATGGAAGAGCTGTGCAACTATCACATGTAGGAGATAAAAATGGAAATTCCATTTGCAAATTTATTTTATAGTACAACTTTATTGTTTTGTTAAACTAAACTACTCTGTAGCAGGCTTTTTCCTTCCATTAAGAAGAAAGTACAGCCAGAGAGAAAGAGCAGTCAGGGGTCCACTGAACTTTGCAGTGTTCAATGTTGGCACATTATTAAACAGAAATCATTATGGTTTAGCTCACCCTTAGACTTTGGTTACTGCCAGGGATCTGCTTTGTATTGTGGTGGGAAACACGTAATATGGTCAGCTGTCACTAGATAAAAAGAAGCTGATGTGCGAATCTCTTCAAAGTCTCTTTCATACACCTAGGAGTTGCCAAGCTGGGCTGAAATGAATGGTCTGAAGGATTATAGGATTTCCTGGGCAGTTTAAATGTTGGACAAAGAGACAGAAATGTATCCAATGTCTGAAAACATTGATATTACTCATTATTTTGCTTATTTCAATCCATCTGCTAGTGCAGTGGTCTTTGCTACATATCCTGACTAGCTCACAGCAAATATTTGACACTTGCTATTTTAAAAACCAAATTTTATATTTATCACTGCAAAAGTCATTTTATATCCTTGCTGTGTAACTTTAATGTATTGTGGAATATAGAATTTTATATCCAAAAGATCGACCTAGAAATCTCGTTGTTCAGAGCTCCCCAGCTTCACGTCACTAGGCATGTTCCCAGTCAGTTAGTTTCCTACATGTTCCAAGTCAGGTACTGTACATGTTCAGAAACACAGTGGTATTGCAAGCTAGTTATTAGTCTCGTCTTTAATGTCTTCTGTTACCTAGCTGAAGAGCATTCAGAAAAAAAGCTTAATAACTCTAGGGACCTCACGTAAACTCTAAAATATTAAAAATAACCCACAAATAGTCATAAGACAAAAACTCAGAATGTTTTATAAGGTGGTTTATTACTTCAAACAAATACCAGATAATGGGCTGTAAACCATTGTCCCAAGGTCACTAATCGTAGCCAACACACTTTTAAGCTTTGAAATACCATTTAGCTGTATGCATTTAAAAGATTCTTTTTCACTTTTATGTCTTCACTGTGGTCATACTCCTTACTTTCTCTACTGAGTAGCTTTAGGTTTGTGAGCATTTCATGCTTATTGATTTATTACTTCATACTTCCTAATTAACCACGCTGGCCTTACTTGCCCCCTTCCTTCTTGAATCCTTGTTGAGATCAATTTCAGTTAAAGATGGATTTGTGACTAGAATTCTGATCAGGGTTTTAATTAGGCAAAGTTTAGACTGCGTTCAGGTTTCTGGCTGAGGTACCTCTTAAACTTGAATCATATCCACTTTTCCCTTAGATGCTTTTCAAAAACCTGACATTAGATAAATGGGCATTATATTGTGGTAGTGCAGCATAAATTCCATATTGAGACAAGTACTAAAAATCATAATGATCAGAGTACTAATTTCACTTCCTACTTCATTCAGGGTTGAGAGAATACAGAATTCAATTCTCTTGTACTTGTCCCTTAAATTCAATATTTCTATTTCTGCAGCCTTATTCTCACTAACAGTCCAATATTTCTAAAAAATACAGTATTGCTGAAAAACAAAACAAATTTATTTTTTGGGGAATCCTCATTCTTGGTGTAGAGCCACTTCTACTTCTTTCCTGTCTCATTTGGTTTTTATGTCTTTTAAATTAACTTTTTTTGTGATTCATTGCAGTTTGCAAGGTGTAGCTCAGCTTTCTTCACTACTTTGTGTTTTCTCCTTAGTTCTTTTTGTCTTTTATTTATTTATAGTATTCTGTGTGAAATGGCTTTTTATTTGGGGAGTCATGGAGCTTTAAAGTGTTTTCCTCTTGATGTGAGCTGCAAGCATCACAAAATTTTATATTCATCTTAAAATAAATTCCATGTGCCATGTTATAGCTAAGCCTCTGAGCAATCTGACCCCAGCTGAATTCAGTGAGTCTTCTAACAACAACAAAAAAAGATAATTTGTTATCTAATCATATCATTTTACAGATCCAGTTTAGAGCAAAGTAAATTTCCAGCTTAAAAGGCATGAGTAACAGTATCTCAAACTTTTATGAAGATGTGAAGAGGCAAGGGGTAGGAACCTACTACTGATGGCAGGCAATGAAAGAATGGAACTTCGTAAGTACTTTGTCTATGATTCTACGTCACTTTAAATGGCTTAAGGGTATGATTTTTTAAAATTATATTTTTAGGAACATCTGTCATCATGGTGTTTGAATAGTTTTCATAGAATCATAGAATCACCAGGTTGGAATAGACCTCCAGGATCATAAAGTCCAACGTTTCCCGTCAATCACTAAACCATGTCTCTCAGCATCTCATCCACCTGTGCCTTAAACAGCTCCANCCCTTCACCAGCTTCATTGCTCTTCTCTGGACTCACTCCAGAGCCTCAACATCCTTTTTGTGGTGAGGATCCCAGAACTGAACACAGGATTTGAGGTGCGGACTCACCACTGCCGAGTGCAGAGGGAGCGTAACCTCCCTGGCCCGGCTGGTCACACCGTTTCTGATCCAAGCCAAGATGCCATTGGCCTTCTTGGCCACCTGGGCACACTGCTGGCTCACGTTCAGTCGCTGTCAACCAACACCCCCAGGTCTTTCTCCTCCAGGCAGCTTTACAGCCACTCTTTCCCTACTCTGTAGCTCTGCATGGGGTTGTTGTGCCCCAAGTGCTTTTATTACATTATTGTGGGCTACTACTCTGAGAGTTTTTCTTTTATTACAGATGTCACAGTTATTTTGAAGTTACCGTCAGGTGTTAACAGTGTAAAGAGTAGATGTTGCATGCTAATGAATAAGTGTTACAACTTTTCTACCAAAGATAATTTTTGACTTTGTACAAGTTGTAGGAAAGTTGTGGAAATTCCATCAGCGACGTAGTGCTTTTCCTATTTTGTATCCACATTAAAAATCTGTAGTTGTTCTGCTGAATAATCAAAGCACACATCTGTCAATTAAAATATTGGATTTTTCAGATTGTTCAGATTACTGAGTAGATTAATGTATTCAGAGACAGGACCTGTGGCCTCAGTTGAATACACATGGATGCCTGCAGATAAAAAATACAGCATAATTTTTCACAGCTGAAAACAATACCACATTCTCACCTGTTCACAAAGTTAGTAATCACATAACTATCAACAATTCTCTGATTTAATATAAAAATCAATGACAAATACATAGTACTCTTCAAATGTATTAGATTTACTGCTGCAATAACTGTAAGGAAAAGGAAAACTCAATATCAAAAAGTACAAATCTCAGGAAAGTTTTAAAAAGTATTCATACTACTCTACTCCACTCAAAATCAGAAATGATGATTAGACAGGCTGAGGTGCTTTTAGCCAGTGAAACCTTGAAGGAATTAGTTTCTAAGAGATGAGGATTCACTTACTATTTGCAGGTAGAATTTGCAACATCAGTAAGAATGATCTGATAGTCAATAATGGCTTCAAGGAAGCAGCAGAACTCAGAAATATTCACTGCTAAATTATTTAATTCGCTTTCCAGCCCGTGTCTGGTTCCTGCTTTAACAGGAAAAATACTTTGAATTACAGCTATCAAACCTTGGAAACTGTTAGATAAATCTGACTTTTCAGACAATAATTTTACAAAATTGTGTATCCATAATAATTCCAAAGTTATATATGCATATGCATTAAGAAGATTACAATCTATGCAACATTAGATTTTGTTTCTGTACTGGTGAAATGACATCACGTTTTAGATCTTTGGTAATTAAACAAATTATTGTGCAACATATGTAAATGACACACCATATACAGATTGGTTTTATATATATTTATACACACATATATCTAGACATAGCAATAGATAGATACAGCTAGGGGGAGATTTCCCGGTGACAGGAATTTATAGTTATAACAGAGAAGGCACACATGCATAGAAAGAATCTACTTCCTAGGAAGAATATCCTTTAGGGGACAACTCTTACGTTATGAAGGTATATTAATTCTTATTTCATGAAGGTGTATTAATCTAACGTACTAGCAGATAGGAGAAGAAAGGAAGAATTTCATTTGGGAGTTATACAGGGCAGATTTATGTGACAAAAAGACAATAAGAGGTAATTTCTAAATTTTGACTCAAAATATACACATAAATGGAAATTGACATGGAAAATTTTTGTGCTTTTGCTGCAGATATTTACCAATATTAATATAAATCTAATCTAAATTCTGAATATTTAGGAACAGGTTTTGCTGAAATCATCCTACATTAGCAGAATAGGATTGGGAAAATTAAAGGAATGGGTGCCCTGATCATTGCTTTTCATTTAATATAAAAATAAATACAAGGGAAAAACAATACTTCTGAAAGCATGTGTGAAGTTAGCAATGAGCCAGTAGACGGATGAATCACCACAGAGGCTCTGATAAAAATACACTGACCTCACTGTGACCTTCAGTCAAAACCTGAGTCTTTTGTTGTTCGTATGAACTTTTCTTCAAAATGTGCTAATTCAAAGAAAGTCAAAGTAACAGGTTGAATTTTATGATGGGTTGGTAAAATCTGCTGTCAATTGATTTGTTCTACCTATTAGCATATTAAATCAAAGATTAAAAACTACAAACTTTTTTTTTGTATGTACGCATCATATTTAGAAATTCTTTAGAATTGCAGTTAAAAAGGTCCTCCAGTGCTACTGATTATGAACAAAAGCCCAAAAGAACCCAGAAAAAAGGAACTATTTGAAAACGGAGAAATACATCCTATGGAGTTATGAACTGAGGTTTTGGACCTATTTTTATCCAAGATTCCCTTGTCAACCAAAGCTCTTATGAGTTAAGCCCATCACATGAAAACTAAAATTTAACACAGCATCTCTTGTAGTCTCGTACAAATGCCCAGGACTGTTGGTAAAAAAGCCCTACACTCAAATTGAGAAGATGCCTAAAAACACTCAAAAAGAAACTAGTGTAAATTAAAGGGGCTTAAAACCTACCCCTTTTGGAATTTTGACCATCCACCCAGAAACTGCTTTGGATCTGTCTACATTAGCAAGTAGGGAAGTTCACCAAGACCCAAACTCATCAGGAAAAGAAGTTGATGCTAAGTATCTGACATTCACAATATAAATATTTCAGAAGACTCTTCTTAGGAGTAGGATGGCTTTATCCCTGTGACTGAATGTTCTTTAGTGCCCAAAGCATGATATAGCAGGGAGGTACAATTGATTTTATCAAGATCCCCTAACAGCCACAGATGTAGTCAAGTGTAACTTCTGTAGCTCAGCCAGCAGTTCACCTTAACCTGTGGTTTAAATCCAAGAAATGTCATCGGGGGCATGAACTGTTCCATGGCTCTGGGACTGACTGTGAGCAAATAATAAGGAACTATCAGTATGTTGAATGTCACATGAATATGAACACATAATCACAACATGTCATCTGCTTCAAGAGGCGTCAAATAAAAAATGTATTTTTAATTAGGTGATGAAGGTCAAATTTTATACTGTATGACTGTAGTTTAGGAAAACTCATGTCAGATGATTAGTCACATTAATTTTCTATCTCTGAATCTAAATCAAGATATGTGTAAATGGGGAAGCTGGAGATTATTTTCAAGTCTTTGTTGATCAGAGCCGAAGTGTGTGTCAACATGCTCTAATCCTGTGTCCCTTAGGCCATGGTGTGGAAGTATCTGCTGATTAAAGCTCTATGCAGGGCAATTGGATGATGCAGATACCAAGATCAGTCTACACAGGCCCTTCTAGCACCAAGATTAAGTCCCTGGTATTGCCTAGTTCTGATGTTTAATACTACTCACTATAGACAGTCTCACTACCTTTTAATTTCCTTTCTCGTCTCACAGTTTTCTTCTTTCTCACCTTGTTCAGGTGCATTGTTTGCCCCTTCATATGCAGACCAGCAGCCCTCCACTCAGGGTATGACATGGCAAATGCGGGATTGCATACAAATGGAGAGTATAGAGGAAAAATAAACAGAGTAATTTTTGCTAATGTTAAATGATGCTGGCTTGTAGTGCTGACAACGTCTCTTGTGAGGTTAATCTTAGGAGGATCCTTCCCCAGAAAGAGAGAGGATTTTCTTGAGGGATATTAAAGGTAAAGCTGAATAGCCTTTTGGAGGCACTTTTTCATTCATTGAGGGCAGAATGTGTCTAGAAAGATTAACACTACTTCAATGAAGTAAGCCTTTTCTCTATTGACCTTCTATTTATAATAAGTATTTTGCTTTTATAATTAATATCACACTTCTTGGCAGGCTTAAAGTCTGACTCAATGTTCCAGACTCTTTCCTTTTGAAGCCTACAAGGAATAGACATGTGGTCTCACCAATGCGTGGAATAAATTTCAAGGTAACTTGGAAAGAGACAGCATCTGTTCCTTTAAGGATGTAATGTAAAGGACATTTACAGAGAAAAAAGAGGATAATAAGAAAAGATGGAAACCATGAAGAAGAACATACATAGACACAAATCTAGCACCCCAAAT